>JARJEC010001843.1:0-27940 GCA_030264575.1 Tachinus sp. AB-2021 | reverse complement strand
ATGTTTGGGAAATTTAGAAAAAAATGTCGTAGTGCGCTGTGAATTGTCTGAAACGCATTAAACTGTCAAAAATCTTAAAAGTGCGGAGAATGTTTCTTATTGGAAATGTAAAATTTTCAGAAAATTTAATTGGTCTTTCGGAAAAATTTCAAATTTGATGAGATATTTTGCAGTGCCAGCTGGATTTAACGTCTAATTAATTGATGAATAAGTTGCTGGGTAGGTTGGTGGGTCACTACAGTTTTAATTATTGTTACAGGTTATTTATTTTTAAACACGCCCGCCCACCAGCCACTAATTAATCAAGAAATTCAATAACAAATTTTGTGATTAAATTTGTAAAAACATCTTTGGTAGAGTTAATGTCCAATTACCTGATTAATTAGTAGTTGGGTGGGCATGTTAGTTACTACAGTATTAACTATTGGTCCAGAGTATTTATTAATTTGACAAGCCTACCCATTCAACTACTGATTAATTAGATAATTGGATATTAAACCTTTGTTTTGTGATTAAATTTATAGAAACATCTCAAGTAGATTTAACGTACAATTACTTAATTAATTGGTAGCTGGGTGGGCGGGTAGGTCACTACAGTATTAATTATTGGCCCAGAGTATTTACTTTTGTGACCCGTCCACCTACTGATTAATCAGAAAATTTATTATTATCTTAAATATAGTCTATATTTCATATGATTTTTCAATTTATTCCCAAATTTTGAATTTTATTTAATTTGCCTTTGTTTTACAAAACTTTATCAACTTGCTTAAGAGAATATAAAATGATTTAATTATTTACAAATACAAATATGCGCGGTCAGAGGGCTGCATAATCAGTTAATATTGATACGACAACACATAACCTAATGAAATAAATTTAATTAATTTCTACTTATTGTTTCATTGCATTTATTTAAGCGATTAAGAATTATATATATTTGGAATAAAATTTTACAAAATGCATAATCTATAATGACATTTAACCTTTTGGGTAATTTTGGTACATTACGTCATCACTGTCATGCACAAGTGTTAGCAAAATGACATTTGATATATGTCGTTGAATTGTCATTCAAATTGCAGTTTGATTTAAATTGATATTTTGAAGAAAAATTGGTACAGTATTATGCTCAGAATTAGATATATTAAATCGGTTGCATTTACATTACAGATACGTTTTATAACATGTTCTATAAGCAACGAAATTTTCAAATAAATCTGTTCTCAAAAAGTTAAGGAATGTATGATCCCAACCACACCTATTTATCTTTTATCATAAAATGTATTAAATCCGTAATTAAGCAATTAAATTTTATCATTGTGTAAACACGGCTTGAGTGTAAGCAAACTTTCTATATAAGGCAAACGTCATAAATTTTCTAACCGCACTTTCAGATCACTCGACGGCAAAAGGTACACACATATGCAAAATATTTTCATAATTAAAACACAAGATTTCCGTTGCTAATTAAGGTAATTATCAATAAAGTTAAGCAACTCTGTTAACGCATTAAAAATGAGTAATTAATTCATAATTATTAATATTATGGGTAATCCCCTTTTTTACAAAACATTGTGCAATCCTAATTGGAACCAATAATTTTCAACAGCAATATGGAAATTTGCGGCATCAATACCAGAAGAAAACGTTTCTGTCATGAATTGTTTAATTTGTTTGAGACTCACGAAGAAGTCGACGATCTGGAAGGTTCAAAGCCAAGGTTTGATAATGGTAAATTTATAACTCGCAGTAGATTAATAATTGTTGTGTTTAGTTATATTGTAGAAACTATTAGAAATTGTTTGGAACAAGAAGAAAATTTTTACGGGCTTGAATTGTTGGATCGTATTGAGGAATGTTTACGACCTTGTATGGAGGATGGGCGCAGGGACGGTGTGCCTATTGCTGTGATTTTTTTGTTGACTAATAAAAAGGAAAAATTTCTTCAAAGTAAAGACGAACGAATCAAGCAGGTTTTTGGTAGTTGCCAGTTTAATGTTTTACAAGATCTCGTTAATGTAAGTATTAGTGCATTTATCTCATTAGGTTTGTTCTTACAAACATAACTGGTTTCAAACCAGGATTTTGTGTTCCAACAGAAATAATTTTAAACTAAAAGTTGGTTGCTCTATCACACATGCTGACTGTTCGGGACCAGTAAAATCAGTCCCTGCTGTGAGCAACCATCAAAAGTTTGCATTTTAATTCCTAGTAAGGTCGGAATTTGTTTTGAACTGGTTTAATTTCTGCGGAATTGAACTAAATAATTCAGAACTCCTTCATAACTTATCAGTTTGTAAAATGTGTGTAAGAGCGAAGCTATTAATATGACATTTGTAAACATTTCTAACAATAAATATTATTATTATTATGTAAAATTGAAATAACTATTATTAATCACGGCCAGAATAATTTTGTATTTTTCCAGTACGCGACAAAATTGAAATTAATTCTGCCCGACGATTGTGTCACGTACATATTCAAAAACAAAATAAAACTCGACGTTCCGTTATGGACGAACGTGGAATATTCGGTGACAAAACCGACCGTACGGCCGGTCGAAGAACATTTCCAATTGCACATGGAGAGTTTCGAAAAGAAAAAAGAAGAACCGAAAGCGGAAACGTCGTTCAGCATGACTTATAATGGACCGACGGACGACGCAAAAAAAATTACCTTGCGTAATTGCTACGATAGATTTAAAAATAATCTGTCGGGATTTACGCCCGAGGAATTTTCTGAATCGATGCGCAATATATTATCGTCGAAACGGTCCAGCAACGAATTGCAGAACGAGCTGTTCGAAATGTTGGGTTTTGATGCATTTGAGTTGATTTCCGAGTTGCTGGATAATCGGAATAAGCTGTTGGCAGATGATGCCATGACAACATCGACACCACCACAAGGTTGTACAAAAATTAAATATAAATTTTTAGCACCTGAAAAGTTTGTCACTTACAAAAAAGATAGTGTCAGACCCGGATAAAATTTGAACGAATTATTGCTAGCTCAAAAAAAAAAACAAATATCTTTCTGTGAAAGTGTTAATCTCAATAACATTTATTGTCGAAAAATTATTTTTTACATTTTTATAAAAATAAAATTAACTTTATTAATTGCTACGTTTCATTGAACTCCCATAATTTTGACAGTTAAACCATTTTCATTTTGACAAATTAAATTTGAAATTTATTAATGATATTTTATGCAGCAATTGAGAAGAGAAGGCGTCCTCCACCTGAACCCAAACGTCAAAATGGTCCAACAATTAGTAGTCAAATTACTGTGCAATCTGAAGAAGAAAAGTATATGGCAAAACAGATTAGGAAATTGGAGAAGAAGGAGCGTAAGGGTCAAAACTATGATTACGGTGCAAACGGCGATGAAATCTATTACGATGATTACAACGATGAAGGTGAATGGGAAGCGTATCCGACTAACGATCTAATGTTTGCTAAATCCATGGCCGGTCTGACTAATAAGAAATATGCTAATGTTCATGATGAACAAGGAGATGTTCAAGTTAAAGGTTGGCATATCATTTTCATTATTATCAAATTTCTTAATTTTTTATTTTATAGCTATGATTTGTGGATCTGTAGCCAATATACCATACGATGCTCAAAAGAAAACTACGCAACTGTATGACCAGATTACGATCCCTCCAAAGAAATCTGTGACTCCGGCTGATGTTAAGGAGCCCATCAATGTAATTTGACTTAGTTTCTATAGTTATTAAAACAATTGTTAAACATATTTCGCAAATCATATTAAGTTTAAAAAATATTCTTGTCTATGAATATGAAATATTTATATTTAACTAAATTTGACTTGACCGAATTTTTAGGTTGACAGCATGGATAAAATAGGTCAACTTGTCTTCCGAGACATAGAATCATTCAATAACATTCAAAGCGAAGTATACCCGATTGCATATCATTCAAATGAAAACATGTTGATTTGCGCCCCAACTGGAGCTGGCAAAACCAATATTGCGCTGCTAACGATTGTACAACAAATTAAACATTTTCTTGTTAATGATGTCGTTCGTTTGGATAAATTTAAAATAGTTTACATTTGTCCGATGAAAGCTTTAGCGGCGGAAATGGCCAGCAGTTTCAGTCGCAAGTTGATGCCGCTTGGTGTTAATGTAAAGGAATGCACAGGTGACATGCAATTGACACGAAAAGAAATTACCGAAACGCAAATGTTGGTAACCACTCCCGAAAAATGGGACGTTATAACGAGAAAAGGAGCCAGTAAGTGTTATACATCTGACTTTATTTGAAATCATATTAAATTATCTGTAAAATTTGACAAATTTTGCAATAATTGTGTACCTATCAGTTTTTATTGTATTAATTAATAAATTTTGTGCAATATGTTATTTTGAGGTTATGTTTGTTTTGTGTTTTGCATAGTTTTATATTTATATACTTATGTATATTACAGATGTGCACTTGTTTTTCGTCAATACAAGATTTCCTTCCACAATTATTTCGATTGATAACACTTACTAACCGTAAAATTATATTTTTGTTAAATACCTGACGAATTATAATTAATTCAGGTGATGCCGAGCTCACATCTCTTCTGAAACTCCTGATTATCGACGAAGTCCATTTATTGAATAGTGACAGAGGTCCAGTTATAGAAGCCCTCGTAGCACGTACACTTCAACAAGTAGTGAATTCACAAAATATGATCAGAATTGTCGGATTGTCTGCGACTTTGCCCAACTACATAGACGTCTCGCATTTCCTCAGAGTAAATCCTGATGTCGGATTGTTCTATTTTGACTCTCGCTATCGATCCGTACCATTAACACAGACATTTATTGGTACGTATATATATATATACATATACGTAGATTAATATATATAATTATATTCGATTAAAATGTTTCTGGTTTGTAGGGATTAAAGCGAGTAAACAAATACAACAAAGTGCCGATACTGATGAAGTTTGTTTCGATAAAGTTATTGAATTTTTACGAGGAGGCCATCAGGTATTTATGATTATATTTGGCTAAAAATAATTCCTATTAATTTTAAAACACAGCACATTATTCTGACCTAAAAATTCAAGATATATCAGAAATTGAAACCAAATAATCAAACTTACTACTTGACATTATTTTTAGGTTATGGTATTTGTGCATGCGAGAAATCAGACGACGAAAACGGCAACTTATCTTAAAGATATGGCGGGAAAAAAGAGTTTGTTAAATTTATTCGAACCAGACAAATCGTTTAAATCGAAAAAGTCTGGCTGGAATGCTTCGAATAAATCATTGGCAAATTTTCTACCTTACGGATTGGGAGTTCATCATGCGGGTAAAAATTAATTGATTTAAATTGCAACGGAAGAATTCATATTTTGTGTAAATATTTTAGGCATGTTGAGAAAAGATCGTAGCGAGGTGGAAAGATGTTTTGTGGATGGTGCTATTAAAGTGTTATGTTGCACGGCTACGCTAGCTTGGGGTGTCAATTTACCGGCTCATGGCGTAATTATTAAGGTAAATTTATTATAAAAAATATCATTGTTGAAATGTTACTTTATTATAACATAACCTATTGACACGTGTCATTTGACTTTTTAAACAAAATATTTGCTACATTTATATTAGCAAGAATGTACCAATAAATTCTATAGAACTAGATTGCAATCTCCCCTCTTTCAAAAACAGTTCGATGTGTTAGAGAGCAATTTACATACGATTTATCTTCTCTATCTTCTCATTACATTCAGTGTATTGCACATTTATTTATTATTATTACAAATAAATAGTAATGCTGTAAAATCTCGTTTGACACACTGTTCCGGACCGAGACGTTGATACATCTTACCTCAGGTGTCTCATTGAAGCTTATTATTTTTTTGGCAGACCCATTTACAATATCATTCCAGTTAAATATAATTTTTTCAATTGCTCCCATTATAAAAATTTTACATAAACATAACCTGCAAATTTTTAAAATTCCCTTTTAATCAATCTTAAAATCTTTAGGGCACAAAACTGTATGATTCCAAACGTGGTGCTTATGTTGACTTGGACATCCTCGATGTCATGCAAATTTTTGGCAGAGCTGGCCGGCCGCAATTCGATACGTCTGGACACGGCATTATCATAACTGCGCACGATAAAATGCATTTTTATTTATCCTCGCTGACCAATCAAATTCCTATTGAAAGTAAATTATTAAATGCCTTAACGGACAACCTAAATGCTGAAATAGTCCTCGGAAGCATATCGAGCATACAGGAAGGCGTTGAGTGGCTCACTTTTACTTACCTTTATCGAAGGATGCGGATGAATCCTCAAGTTTACGGTTTGCAGTATTCCGATTTGCAGAACGATCCCGATTTGAGGGGAGCCATGTTGAATTTTGTCGATAAGGCCGCCAAATTATTAGATAAGGCCCATATGATACGGTATGATCCGAAAACTGGGGATTTAATGCCGACAAATTTAGGACGAACGGCCAGTTACTATTACATAAATTTCGATACAATGGAAATATTCAATGAGATGATAAATCCATCTATGCCAGAGCCGGATATTGTTTCGATGATGTGTCATGCTGCCGAGTTTCAACAGATACAGGTGCGACAGGAAGAATTGGAAGATTTGGATAACCTCCTTGGTGAAAATTGTGAATGGGCTGTACCCGGTGGGGTCGAAAATGTTCACGGCAAAGTGAACATCATGATGCAATCATATTTGTCAAGGAGTTACATCAAATCATTATCATTGGCTTCCGACATGGAATACATTACACAGGTAATAATACTAATTGAGGTTAGATTTAAAAAAATTGTAAAATGCTGCCTAAAAGCACTTTACATTAGCATAAATACGTATTGGAAACATCTTTATTTTACTTGAAAACATAACCTATAAATATTTTGGTATAATTTGGTAAATAATTTATTTAATAATACATTTATTTTGTAGAGTGCTGCTCGTATTGCTCGTTCACTTTTTGACATTGCCATTCATCAGAACAAACCACTCTTAGCTGGTCGCTGCCTTTTGGTGGCTCAAATGTTTGAGCAACGTTTGTGGCCTACGCAATCGCCAATGAGGCAATTTAAGTTACTCGAAACGACTGTGGTGGATAATATTGAGCGAGCCAGGTTGAGAATAGAAGATATTAAAGAGATGGACGAGAAACAGCTGGGACATGCCATACGCAATATACGATTAGCATCGAAAGTGAAATATTGTGCCGATGCTTTCCCGATGGTCGAAGTGGAATCCAAACTGCAACCGATCACTATGGGTGTTATCAGAGTGAAATTATTCATTTTACCAACATTCAAGTAAGTAAATGTACTGCTATATGTTGCGTGCACATTAAACAATCCTATAATTAAGGTTGGAATTTCTGAATTTGCGGCAAAATTCCCAGATGTCTCTGTCATTGGTTATTAGCCTTAGTAGAAGACAGAAATAGATCGACGTTATAGCAAGCATACTTACTTTACAAATTTCTTTGTAGATGGAGTACTACCTATCACGGTAAAGGCACGGAAATGTTTTGGATTTGGATTGAAGATCCCGATAACGATTGCATCTATCATACTGATACCTGCAGCATTACTAAAAATATTTGTGCAAAAGGTGATCCCATTGAGTTAGTGTTCACTGTACCTTTAATTGAACCCAGACCGAGCCAGTATTTAGTCAGAATCAGCAGTGACCGATGGATGCGTAAGTAAAGAAATTACAGACTATTAAAATGAAAATTTGAAGTGTACTCAATTTTGTATTTCAGTTTTTTTAATATCTAAAATTCACATTAGAAAAACAACGATATTTATTGTTATTCATTGATTTATTTTGAGGTTATGTTGTGCAATTTTTATTTCATTCAAAAATATTTTGAGTTTACTTACAAAAATGTTTTCATAATTACAATTTTTTTACATACTATCTTTTCTTTGAGGTTATGTTATTTATTTTTAGATGCCGTTCACACTCATCCATTATCTTTCATGGACTTGCAACTACCACAGAGTATCACCCCACATACCGACCTGTTAGAATTGCAACCGTTGGAAGTTTCCGTTTTAAACAATCCTCAATATGAAACATTGTACCCATTCAGCCATTTCAATCCGGTGCAAACACAAATCTTTCATTGTTTATATCATACGGACAATAATGTATTATTAGGAGCACCGACTGGATCGGGAAAAACCATTGCTGCTGAGATTTGCATTTTTAGGTTACTCAATAACAATCCAGATCTTAAGGCAAGTTTTAAATAGAGATCTAACCTAACTTTCTTATGTTAAAAAAATTGGAATGAAATATTTGAAAAGTACATTTGTTGAGAAATTTTATTTTCAGATTGTGTACATAGCTCCACTAAAAGCCCTTGTACGTGAACGTGTGGATGATTGGAAAAAGAAATTTGGAGGAGCTTTAAAGAAAAACGTCATTGAAATTACAGGGGATGTGACACCAAGTGCGGGCGTAATTGCAAAATCCAATATAATTATAACCACACCTGAGAAGTGGGACGGAATGAGCAGAGGCTGGCAGAACAGGAATTTCATTCGTGAGGTGTTTACTGCAATCAATTAAAAAAAACTTAACCTACTTTGATTGGTTTTTACAGGTCGGATTGATGATTATTGATGAAATCCATCTTCTTGGTGAAGATCGTGGACCCGTGTTGGAAGTTATTGTTTCGAGAACAAATTTTATATCTGATAGAACTGGCAGGAGATTGAGGATTATTGGGTTGTCAACTGCGATGGCCAACGCAAGGGATTTAGCGACTTGGTTGGGGATTGGAGAGGTATTGCACAACATAATCTTAAAAATGAAGCAAAAACTCTCGCAATTATTTAATTTAACTTAAACCACAAGTTATTGCAATTTTTTAATATAACTTGCAATTTATTGCAACATCTATGGCTGCCAATAAACGTGTTGATTGTTTTCCACAAAGTAATGTAATTTATCTGTTGATTAGATGGGATTATATAATTTCCGTCCATCTGTCCGTCCCGTGCCATTAGAAGTCCATATAGCCGGCTTTCCTGGCAAACATTACTGTCCGAGAATGATGTCGATGAATCGGCCGGCATATCAAGCCATCCGACAACATGCGCCTAATTCGCCTACTCTTGTTTTCTGCTCATCGAGAAAACAGACCAGGTTGACAGCGTTTGATCTGATCACTTATCTTGTTACCGATTCAGAACCGAAACAGTGGTTACATTGCGATGACGATGCCATGGCATTAATTTTGTCAAATATTTTGGGTAAGGTTATTTTTATTTATTTTTTTTAAGTTAATAATTTTTATTTATTTTTAGATCCCGATCTTAAACAGTTCCTTTCATTTGGTATTGGAATCCATCATGCCGGTTTACAAGAACGCGATAGGAAAACGGTGGAGGAGTTGTTTGTCAATCAAAAGATACAAGTTCTGATTGCGACAGGGACTTTAGCTTGGGGTGTGAACTTTCCAGCACATTTGGTTGTAATCAAAGGTAAGCATGAGTATTCTTTTTGATGTGAAGTTGCAACTTTACTTGATAAAGATATTTAGAAGCAGCAACTTCATATATGGTTGCTGAGATAGTACCAACCATATGCTTGAAAATTTTTTTATAAAATTGCGGTTAAAATAATTTACAAGGGTATTAAAAAACACTTTGTTTAAATGTGATATAGACTTATCGTTTTGTTTGTTTTTATTTTATTTTTACACGATGTGTATAAATGTGGTATTATATTTTTAGGTACCGAATACTTTGATGGTTCCATTAAAAGATACGTAGACATGCCCATAACGGATGTTCTGCAAATGATGGGTCGTGCAGGCCGTCCGCAATTTGATACAAGCGGAGTGGCATGCGTATTTGTGCACGACATCAAGAAAAACTTTTACAAGAAATTTCTATACGAACCGTTCCCAGTCGAATCCAACTTGCTGCAAGTGCTACCCGACCATATCAACGCAGAAATTGCTGCTGAGACAGTACCCACCAAAACAAATTTAATGGAATACATGACATGGACCTACTTCTTTAGAAGGTACGTAATTTAATTTTTATAAAATCAACATTCAATAATATTTTGTTTAGGTTATTAGAAAATCCATCCTATTACAATCTACCCGATGTTCAGCCGGACAAAGTGAATCAATATTTAAGCGATCTTGTCGATTCAGTAGTCAATGTGCTCGTTGAAAGCAATTGTGTACAAGTTGAGGAACAGGTATTGGTTTCAACGTAAAATCTGAAGTGATAATTAAAATAAAAAATTATTTTTGACAGGATGACGGAATACATTACGAATCCACATTTTTTGGACAAGTGTCGTCGTTTTATTATTTGTCACATAAAACGATGCTTCATTTCCAACAAAATTTAAAATATGATAACAGCATTATGGAATTGTTATCTGTCATGTGTCATGCCACTGAATATGCTCTGTTTCCAGTCAGACATAACGAAGATAAAATTAATCAGTAAGTATATATTTACATAAAATTATTTCTAGGTTATATTATTTTGACTCAATTTCTTTATATTCTTTTTAAATTTTACATACAAATTCTTCATTAACCCTTTTGTTGCGACGTTAAGAATGCATATGCACAATCTGCATGTGGAGTTGTGAGATGGGACTATTGGACCAATTACAAATATTAGAATATTATAATTTTTAAATAATTACAAGCCATTACTCCATTTGAAATAAATGTTTTAAAAAAAATTCACCTCGGATGGGGATCGAACCTATAACCTTTAGATTACATGTCCACTGCTTTAAAAATCCAAAGGTTATGAGTTCGATCCCCATCCGAGGTGAATTTTTTAAAACATTTATTTCAAATGGAGTACTGGCGTAGTAATTATTTACTAATTATAATATTCTAATTTCAACTTAGGCTCCATTTAAAAATTAAAAATTGTAAATAATTATTATTTACAATCTTCGTAATTACAAATATGTTAGAACATCCAACTAAATTTTTCATAAATTTTAATTGTGGTAGTGCTACAAATACTGGGAAAATTCATTTCTAAATGTATTTTGTTTTGTATAATTTTTATCTATTATCATTAACTAAATAATATCAATATTTTTAATTGCAGAGAATTGGTGAAACATTTAAATTTAAAACTGCATGGAGAACCAGTAGATTCACCGCACATCAAGGTCTACATTCTTTTAAACATGTATTTAGGAGACCTCGAGCTGCCCAACCAAGAATACATTGTTGATTGCAAATCAGTACTAGATCAAGCACTCCGTATATTACAGGTAAATAAAAAATTTAATTATATTACAATTTTAAAATAAATAAATTTCAAGGCTATGGTTGATATAGCTGCCAATTCCGGTTGGCTGACGGTATCATTACGCATTGCACATTTAATGCAAATGATTATACAAGGCAGATGGATTTCCGAGCCGGATATATTAACGATACCTAACATAACCCATCCGACACTATCAGCGTTACATCGTGAAATATCAAAAACACAATTGCTTAAAGATTGCAATGCTTATACCCTTGCAGGCTTAAAATTTGCTTCGACAAAACACGAACAATCATTGGAAACAGCTTTGATTAACGTTTATGGTACTAAAGTAGCGGGCGATCTTAAAAAGTATATTAGGAATTTACCGTGGATTGAAACTAACATTTCGATTAAAAATGTGGAAACGGAACAAATTGATAAATTTAATGGAAACCATTTGGAAATGCTGTCCGGTAACGAGTATGATTTTGTAGTGGATTTCTTCCGTAAAGGTTCCGATGATAAAGCGACGGTGCAGAGTCGAAAGTTTCCTAAAAAGAAAGACGAGGGCTGGTTTTTAATGGTTGGAACAAACGACGATTTGTGTGGGATCAAAAGGGTTAATATCAATCGGCGTGCCAGTACAAATATTCGAATTAATGCCCCTTTATGCATTGGTAAGTGCTTTAGTTTTATTTTATTGCTAATAGTATTAGCAGCAGTTATTGCATTTAGATATTTAACACATTCAATGTTCACCTCACATTAACAATTTTGCAGTCTTTCCGGCCTCTTTGACGCAGTCACATGAACGTGACGATCGATTTCCCAATAAGCCATTTTAAACATGGTTTCATTTGCAAAAAATCATATTTGATTGGGACAATTATTGTCAGATTTTATGATTTAAAACTTTTAAAAAAAATAATAATAACTTTTTGATTGCTGCAATGAAGGTTTAAATTAAAAAACATCTATAAAAAGATTGTAGAAAATTGAGTAATTTTTGAAATTTCAAAATGTGAATCCTTGTGGATTTAGTTGCGTGAAAGCGACTTAATAAATGGCTACATTCATGTTATTTTTAGGCAACTTCGTTTACACCATATATTTGATGTCTGATTCCTATTTGGGCCTGGATCAACAATACGACATTCCAATCCAAGTCAAAAGTGCCTAATCCAGGCTTGTAAATTCGTGCAAAAATAATGTGATATTATTTATTAAAATTCACCATATTTAAAAATGATTAATTATTTGCTCTTCCCCACCCTAGATTTTTCAGCCAACTTCAGATTTATTTGTATTTGACAATTGACAGATAACTTGATGGGTGCTCATAAAATTTTTTAAGAACTAAATGTGATAAAATCACAAAGTATTATTATGTATTTATAGTTTAATTTAGTTAATATGGCTAGTGAGGCTAGGTACAAGTTGTTGGTGAATGAGTACGATGAGAAGCATTGTGTGAGGATACGTTTCGTAAAAGTGGCAGTATCTTTTATGCCCACTGCATTATCAGCATTTTGTTTTTGTATAGTGTATTCAATTATTAATAACTTCAAGAGTTCTACGGCTACGCAATGCAGGGCTTACAATATACTTCCGTCGGTGTCTTCGGCCATCGGTGGTTATTCACCGCAGAAGGAGGTGTGGAAGATTACAATCGTGGCACAGGCACCAATGAGGTACGTATTACTTTTTTATTTTTTGCCACATTGGCATAAGATTGATTTGCTAGTTTTTAATTTTAACAATAAATTTTTATTTAATTATTTATAACTGCCACATAAATAGTTGAATTGACAGTTTTAGTTTTCATTGTTAAAATTTATATTTTTGTTTTAGTGCTTATTATCAGGTAACCAAAAATGTTTTTGTATTTATTCTTATAAAGGTTGCTCGAACTTTTTTGGTTACCTCATAAATACATTCGAACATTTGTATAAATTGGCTGATGTTATATCATTAGCAAGGATTAATCATTGTTTGACAAGTTTATTATAATTAAATGAATTTGATAGTTTTCAAATTATTGTTAAAATGTATTTTTACTGTACGAAAAAAAGAATATGTGTGAACGGAAATAAATAATCTATATCAGCATTTTGTAAATTTAAATTATTATCAGTATTAACAAATTAAGTAATTGTTTTGTTATCATAATTATCGTTTACAGCTCCTTTAAAACTTATCAGTTATCAATTGCATATTTATATATTATTATAATTAATTTGCATATTCTCAATAATAGGAAATATGTTTAAATTTTACAGAAAACGCGGTCTGAGAGGAATAATCATGAGCTATGACAGTGTATGAAAAGCTCTTTTACAATTTTTATATTATAATAGTGAATTGTGAGTGATTTATTCACAATAATATTTTTTTGCAATTTATAACCTATAAGTTAATAATTGTGTAACATGGCTCCAGTAACTTTTTTAATATTTGTGACTTTATATTTAAATTTTCTTTTGTTCATGCAAAGCACTCGAACATTTGTAGCTTGTGCTGTAAATTTTGCATTCACGCAGGAAGATTAATTTTCCACTCTTAGTTCGTAAATAACTATTTTACTATTTTGTACTTTCTATTAATAGGTTTCTAATGGTTTACTTATACGCGGTGTATAATCTGGAGGTGTTGCATCACAGGGCAAACAAGTTGATATTTCTTGCTGCTGTACTGAACATCATTGAAAATATATCGTTGATTTCTTTATCGTTATTTGATTCCTCCAATCATTATCGTAAGTATTTATACTACAACCAACTTAGCATCACCTATGGAAGGTCTTTTGTGCAACGATAGAAAAGTGCGTATAATATGAGAGAGGTACAGAGTATGCTCAGAGGCAAAACCTGCCCTAGTTTTGTCTCTGAACATACTCTGTACCTCTTAGGTGTTATGCATTCTTTTCTATTGTTGCACAAAAACGCTTTCCATAGGCCAAATTGGTTTGTTTTATTAAATTTGTATTTGTGTTTTGTTTTGTTTTGTTTTATTATTATATACATTTCAGCTATACATGAAAAATCATTCATCACATTTATAATCTCCTCGGAACTCTACATGCTGCTGTTGGTTTTTATGCACCAATATTATCGAAGGCAGGCTCGCAATTTAGGTGAAGCCAGAGCGTTGCGATGGAAAAAGCGATTGGTTGTCATCAACATTGTCGGCATACTGTTAGCCATGTATTACTTCATCCAGCATAATTGGAGCTGCCCCAATTTTGGTTAGGCACAAAATAAAATCATAACCTGTAAAAATGTTTTAATTGTATTATTTTTAGCATACACCAAATTTGCATTGTGTGAGTACATTGTAGTCCTCTCCAATATTTTATACCATTTTACGGCCGCATATGACTTCAACGACAGGGACCTGATACTTTCTAAATACGGAATTTTCTTGCAGCCGAGATAACGTTTGCTAAGAACTGTTTAACAGCAAACCAATTTTGATTTTATTGTACAAACTTTCACTTTTTACACAGAAACATTTTTTTACTACCACCTACATCACTTGTGATTTAACAATTTAAGGGATTTATATTGTTTGTTTTTGTTTTAACGGGAAATTTTATTTATGTCGATATTTAGTTTGAAACGGAACAATATCTGTTTTTAGAATTAAGTGAGTATTCATTTTGAATGTTTATATTTAAATTGTGTATAATAATTTTTATTTTGTTATAAAGTCATTGAGGTGGCATAATATGCCCCGGTAAAAAATTTGAAATGAAATGTTGTTTCACGTTTTCTGCTGCTAAGGCTTTGTTATTGCAGGTGCAACTTAATATATTACGTGTTGAGAAGAAACAAACATTTTTGATGAAAAGCTGAGCCTATTTGAACAATTATAAAACGCCTTGAAATTGACATTTTAGACATTTAAATCGGATGATTGAATAATGGTGGCATAGCTATAATATTTATATAATAACCCATTTAGGGTCGGGACGCTCTGGGATTTTAGGCAGTCTTGCAATCTTAACAGGTTCAGCTGCCAAAAAATTTAATATACGGCCACTGATTTGTGGCATACCTGTACTATGGGAGCCACGTTGTTAGATGAGCAGAAGTACTGCACCCGGCCCTAACGTACGTATAGCTTTGTCCTGAATGGATTAATTATATACTTCTATTATATAAAGTTAGCTACTTGTTTAAGTATCAAAAACTTTTTTAACAATTTAAAAAAGTATCCTCAAAATAAAAACGTAATTTCACCTAATTTTTTGCTTTAGAATCATGAAAAGATAAGTTTTTACAATACCAAATAGTTTTGAGATAATGAGACCTATTCATAAAAAAGTATAGTATCAACATCATTACGTTCAAACTTGTAAGGATGTTGATAACGAGATTTTCGACAAATCATTTTCAGTAACTCGTATGTCTTTACAAATTTCAATAACAATTTGAGGTATTTTTGAGTTCCTTAAAAATCAAAACAAACGTTTTGTCTCGGCTGTCGACATAAATATTACATATTTTATTAATAAAATACTTGTTTGCTACTTCTAATAAAATTTTATTCATTTTAAATTATTTGTCGAAAAAGTAAGATTAAAGACTGTCATTAATGGTCAAGTATCACATGTGAGAAGGTCGTTAACTTATAAGGACTTTTCCTTAATTTAACGGTCAAAATTTTTAATGCATGCGTTATTGGATACCAATTTTGTTCGATGTCTTTATGTATGACAATGTCACTGAGATAATGATGTAAACAATTTTTAACTCTAAACAATGTTTTTATTGAATAGGCCTGAATATCACATACAATTTGTATTAAGGCAAACGTAATCTCAATGCAAAAACCTTTTCTACTTTTTTGTTTGATCTTTTTAGAACGATCAATAGATAACTTTAAAATTTCTTATAGTTTTGAAGATATACAATTTGCATTGCAAGATTATACAACGTAATCTTAAAATGAACCTTATTTTATCTAATTTTAGATGATATATATAAATTTTGTATATGATTAGATGAGCAGCTATGCCACCATGACACGTCCAATTGCTTTATGATGTAATAGGAAATAGCTTGAGGTCAATGCTGTCCATTGCAGGGTAATTTAAGAAAAGCCAATTAGATTTTAGTAATAACATTTTTGAATATATATAATGTACCTATGCAACATTACAATTGTTGTGCCAATTGCAGGAAGACAGCCGGCGGCGGAGTTATCTTTTTTCTTTAAATTAGATTATACAAAAATTATTATATAAATGTTGAGCAAAGACTGCATATTGTTATATATTTGTGCTAACCATATTATACAGATTTATATATTCTTGTTGCAATGAAGAATGCATATATGTAAAGCACTTGAAGATATTTTGTTTTGACTAGATTATTAGATTGGCTTTCTGATGTGCTGAGCGAGCGTTTTTACAAGTTTACTGTAAATTTTTTATCGAGTATGTTTAAAAAAGCGTATTTTTAAAATCCGTATGTCTTTGATTTATGATATAAATAACCTCATTTGTGTTGCATTAAAATATTTTTTTCAGTCTTTATTCGTGTAAGTACATATTTATTTCCACTTTTTACGAGTTGCTGCAACAAGTTTGAAAAAAACCATTTATTCTGTCACATGATTCAAGTTTTCTTTTTGCAATTTATTTAATGTTGATATTTCGGCGTAACATTAAAAATATCCTTGTAATATTATATTGGAGCAGACATATTTTACAATATGAAGAATATTACTAGTTCAAAAAACTGTAAAGAATCAAATATAGCCTATCTTTTATTCTAAATTTCATGTGTTCGTGTTTAATTTAGTTTTTTAATTAACAAAAAATAATAAAGTACAAAGAAATGTATATTTATTTAGTAGAAAGATTAAATGAATATATCCTTCAAACTCCTTATTTTGTCCAAAGAAATGCTGGGAGATTTTATTATTTTCTTTAATAGACTTAGTAATATTCTTTTTATATAGTTGGCAACACTGATATTTCTCGACCTACTAGCTGCAGTTTTGCGCACTGTTTTTCGGTCTCATATTTTTGATTGCACGATTAAATCAACGTTTTCTGTATTGTTCGGTAAATCATTGGTAGTGTAACAATTATTGGTTGTTGGTATGAAAGATGATGTAGGTACGGGA
Source organism: Tachinus sp. AB-2021 (assembly GCA_030264575.1). Classification (NCBI taxonomy): domain Eukaryota; kingdom Metazoa; phylum Arthropoda; class Insecta; order Coleoptera; family Staphylinidae; genus Tachinus; species Tachinus sp. AB-2021. The sequence goes on along the minus strand of JARJEC010001843.1, from coordinate 10,522 downwards.
CGTCTTGGGTAGCTGCAGTCAACCGTCAACTTTTAAGTAATTGAGGTTAGTGAAATGATTAATAACAATATTCTTATTCTTTTAATCAACACATGTAGCATACAGCGATTTACTATTTTGCAAATATTTGGTTGAAAACAACCGCCACCTCCTTCTCGCGTGTGCATGAAATAACAAACTCGGCAAAAACAAGTTTGGCAGTCCATAACGAACATTATAACAATTTTACATATATTAGATAACAATTGATCTTTCAAGCATTTATTTTTTACTTTTTATTACAAAACGGATATATTTGATTGTAATTACGAGTACATATTTAGTTAATATTAAAAACAAAATCTATTATGATATTTTCATATTTTTTATAACTTAAGTTTGCAACACTGCATTTTGACATCTCTGTTCTGAATCATTATTGAACAAAGTTTGGCTTTTGTGTTGATGCAGAATAGTTCAAATAAAACGGGTAGAAATAATAATTACGTATAAGAACATTTTAAAGAAGAATATATGGAATTAAAAATCCCACGATAGTTGATAAAGGTATTATTTTAAGTTTTAATGCGTTAATTATGGGATAAATAAGCAGGCATAGCCCCGACTACTAATCCCGCTTTAGATATCAGAGGCAAATTTCTAGAGTAATAAGCCTTCTTGACTCAACATACACAACCTACACGAACACGGCAGAAGGACCTCGAGGTCGATGGCCAGTTTGGTAAAACCCAAGAAATACAATTACTACTACTAAACACGTTAAATAAGATCGGGGTTTAATATGCACTCTGAAAATTGTTAAGAGATTTATTGAAATTTGTGTTATAAATTTATTCCCCCTCGAGGACTTAGGAAGGACAACTTTGAAATCTTAAATAAGAACCACCATTTTTATTCCATATTTGGATTCTACGGAAGAAAGCGTGGCTTTTGTATTTAACTCTCTTCTTTTTGCTTGATAGATAACGCTGCCATCGACAAAAAAATGTATTTTTTCTACAAAATCCGAATCGGCAATATAAAAATGAGGGCTTCTATTTAAGATTTCAAATTGCCCCCGTGTGAATTTTATAGGTTTTTATTTTAAGACAACCCTAATTTATTATGTACTTACTGATAATAATACGTATTCATTACACGAAGTGTATATAGACGCTAAACTTAAAATATTTGTTGCCGAACGAAAATTTAGATAAAAATTAAATGTTTCAATACGAATTTACGCATCTTTACTTTTATAAGGAGAAAATCTTAATCCAATAGATTACGCTTTTGAGATGTTGAAATGGGGAAAACGAACCCACGTGATGACTGTCAGCCAGTGACAAATAATGTGTCAGTTTGAATTGTACATATAATAAGTTATATTGTTGGTGCAAACCCAACTAGCAGTCACGTCATTTTTGGTGATATTTGTGAATATAACGTTATATGACCTCTAACAAGACATTTGACGTCATAATGACGTATTTTTGTGTCATTTTTAAGATGTCATGTTGACGTACGTTTCATGTCAAACTACGACATGCGATGCACCCCCTATTACCCTATGGAGTTACTATCTTATGAACACGCCAATACACAATCACAATTCACACGTTTTACGAAACTAATCTCACTCATTGGGTATGGCGTTCAATTTGATGAAGGTGGTAATTAGCAATATTGCTATTGCTATCAGTAGTTAGCCGCAAAAATTAAGTTAAGATAAAATAACTTCGGATATTTGGTTAGTCTTAAGTAAAATTAGTTAAAAGAAAAACATATCGGTCTGAATATTTGTCATTATGCTTCAACGAAATAAGTTACAGTATACATCATCTAATGAAGTGTTTATAATTAATGGTGATTAAATATATACACTTTATTGGATGAAAGTATCAATAAAAATATTAAATCTAACGTCTTTCTAGATATTGGAATGGGAAGTGGGCTGGAATAAGACAATCGGTTGTTTATTATTTAAAAAATTACATTTATTTACCGTACGTTTCGAAATTTATGTGCCTGCCAGCTCTGATTAATAAGGCAGAAGAACTTTGAAACGTACGCTAAAGTAAATAACTGTTTTTTTAAATAACAAAGAACCGATTGTCCTATCGCCAGCCCACTACCCATTCCTGTATTGATACAAATTTATTCAAAAAATACCAGCACGTCTATTTTAAGTCAATAACTGACGTCTGTTTCACGTCATTAAGTTACACCAATTTTATTCTGTATTGTATTCTGTCAGTAGATTTAGAGACAACACTCCCTAAAATGTTTAATTTTATAACCAAAAACACCAACAGACATCATTTGAGCAGTTCAAAATTTAACATCAAAGACTAGCCATTTTTGAGCCAGCAAAAACACGTCATATTCAAGTCTTTTTTGGTCATAGATTATGTCATGTCTTAAACGTGAGATAAATATGACGACAAAAAGACGAAAATGTGCCAGCGACCGAAGACGTCATCTAGAAACGCGAAATAGTCATAATTTAATGACTTATTGACGTAAAATAGACGTGCTGGTATCATTTTAGTAAAATTTTATTAAAAGTATCTACCGATAAAGTGTTTATAATCAATCCCTATTAATTATAAACACTTCATAAGATGACGCGTTTACATTTATTACTAATATAACCATCCATCGCAACGCCGTGCCATCAAAGATGCGGGAGGTGAGAGGTTAGTTTTGGCTAAAACGTGTGGATTGTGATTGGTGCCGTATGCACAAGATAATTGCGGCAGAAGCTAATAGAGGGCTCATTTCAAGCCATAGTTTGACGAGACATGAACATCAATATGACGTCGGAAATATCACGTCTTAAAAACGTCGTTATGACGTCGCAAATGAGTCGTCATTTGTTTGACTAAAAATGATGTCTGTTATACTGGTCGTTATATCTAAGAGTATCATCAAAAATATGACGTGACTATGCTCGCTGGGTTCATCGTTCTTTTCCTATTGAGACTAATCACCGACGTTTATTGCTTAGGTTGTTGAGGTTATTTTAAAAACCACTATGGCAGTGACAGTTTGCAATAGGAGGAAATCAAAAACCAATAGATGCACTTTTGTGATGTATTTAAACTCATTTAGTGGACTTTACATAAGGTCATAAATAGCGTATTTTAAAAACCATTTTATGTTCTTAATACGTGATGAAAAATAAAATAAAATACACTCAAAACAATGTAATATATTGCGACACTGTCCGTTATTGTTTATAATTTTTTCTTAATTGTTTAAACAATTGAGTAATATAACCCTATTCTGGGTAACTTTGATAGTCTATAACTCATAAAATATTTGATAAAATCTAAAAATATTACTGCCGCGTAATAAATAAACTTGTTAGGGCTATTTTAGAAAAAAATAATATTATATTGAATAATAACTGCATTATATGGTATACCAAAAGAGATGTTTTTCGAACAAATTGCTCCATTTCTCCGATTATAATAACCATCTTTTGCTACTTCCGTTAACTTAATAATTAATTTTATTGTACGTACATTTGAATACATTCACTGTTAAATTTCCATTGGCGCACAGTGGATGACAAAAATTGTTTAAAATTTTTCAAATTGAGAGAATAATATCTTTTAACGTGACTGAAATGAAGTATTCCGTATGAAATTATAATTAAATTGTTCAAATTTTTTATGTTTGTCTTATGCATCCATTTAAATTTTTTTTAATTTATAAAAATGAATTGTCTGGTATTTAAACTTTTAAAATTGGTTCAAGATGGTTTTTTTAAATTATTCAAAATTTTAATACAGTTACCGATATATCATGTACACAGGGCCCACGAGTTACTTCCTCCACACGTCTCACCAAGCAGATTTACGTCATCTGTTGGTGATTTTCGTGAGTATGACGTCATATGACCAGTAGATGACGTCTCATTCACGTGTCATTTTTGACGACATAATGACGTATTTTTTGTGTAATTTTTGAGGCATCACATTTTTGACGTCATATTCACGTTTCCAAGTTGAAATACGACATGCGCCGGCATCCTCTATTAGCCTCTGCCGTTACTATTTTATGCACACGCCTCTACTTAAACACAATTCATGCGTTTGCAAGAATCACGTGCCAAAACTAACTTTACTCATTTTTGGTGAACGAGTTTGAAGGTGCCAATAATAGCACCATGATTATTGTTAGAAGCTAGTAGTTAGCCAAAAAATTAAGTTAACCAAGATGAGATAACTTCGGATATTTTTGCTAGTCTTTAGTGGAATTAATTAAAATGAAAAGATGTCGACCTGGATATTTATTCTTAGTATTATTTAGTTTTGTTAAGAATTTATTTAATATTAATTAAATTGCGACAATTACTGCGTTATTTTCACATCATTAAGTTACGTCAATTTCACGTTTCTAATTGACATCTTTGGTCCCTGACATATTTTGCCTTTTATCGTCATATTTATTTCATGTATTAATGTCTTAATGACGTAAAATATGACCAAAAAATTACGTGAATATGACGCACCTTTGCTAGCTGGGGTGCCCGTATTAAAAAAAAGAATATTTGCAGGATTTCCTCGGGGCTTGCTACATCGGTACTGCTACTAGCATTTTTTAAATTTTAAGTATGAGTCGAAAATTCTTTCCCAATCAAACCTCTTTGGATTGACACACACACACAAGTGCAATAAGAAATCATCAACATTAAAGCATTTTAATTACACATTTATTATTATTATCATTAATATTATCATATCGAGTTATTACTTATTAGATATATTACAGCTTTACACCCTTAAGTACTAGTGACTAGATCTGACTCCCTTTGCGTTCGGGTCCTACTGAAAGGATCCGAACATTGAAAACGTTTTAAACAGAAAATTTTAACAAACAAAACAATTGAAACAATACTTTTTTCATCATATTATATATAAAAATTATAAATAAATCACAAATTATAACTAGTTAACATGCTATCCATCAACAAATGTTTTTTAAATACCTTAATATTTAAAAACCCCGGCTTTCAAGGACGCTTCCTTTCACCTAAAGGTTACTAATATTTAACTTCAACAATATCCTATACAAATTAAATCGTCTACGTTATTAAATAATTCGGCCGCGTTTCATTGATCAATTATTATTACTATCATTACAAATTTCAAGCGGGGTAAATTAGGCGCTAACATGTTTTAAAATTAGGTAAATACAACCCTGGTGATTTTATAGAGTCGCTAGCTCTGGGCGAGAGAACGCGACCGATTTAGTTTACTCTTATACTAATTAAATCCTAATTCTTTGGTTTGTTCATCTAGCTGTAGTGATTAAGCCCAATTATCAGGGCTTAAGTTAATAATGTGGAAATGATAATATACAGGTAAATGATAAAACAACACCTAATATGATATGTCGGAACTGAAATCACAATGACCTAATCTAAATAAATTGCATTCAGCTTGAGAAATTATTATCAGTTGCAATTAATTTCTTCTTTGACTAAATTATCATTATTACTAATACTATTATATTGTCCGCTCGAATTTATTTTATTTTATTAGCATTTTTTTGGTAGCTACTTAATTATAATAATTTTCTTTGCTATTTGTTATTTTCATTAAATATATATTATCTTCTCTTACAACATCTCCTAAACACTACTAACTAATATAAATCCATACGTCTTCTTTAATATATTCCTTTAAATATGCACAATTATAGAATATATATAAATATCATCATCATTAATATCTTCTCATATACATCATCACTTGTTTGTGTAGAAAGCACAGCTTTATCAGCTCCATTCATACATTTCGAATTATATTAACCATCGCATTAAATTATCTAAACAGTCAATTTATTAAGGACCTAGAAGTGTTCTATTAATTCTTGTAAATCCGCACGCACAGATGGCGCCGCTTTGATATAATTGAATTGTATGAATCGAGCCGTAATTATTTCTAAATATTCACTAATCCTACACAAGATTCATCAAGCTCTTTGTGGTTTGTTTTAAACATAATTACATTTAATAATACTTTTAATGGGAAAGTTTCGTTATAATTTGAACTGAATAAAAAGCGCGGAAATTTGTTAATGTTTTCTTTGGAATTAAAATGTCTGTGGAAGAATATAATATATAGATTGGAATATTCATTTAATTAATAGGTTCTTTTCTGGAATTACTGGTCGTGCAACGTATTTTTTAGCTAATTCGCTTTAATCGCTATCTGAACTGGACTCTGCTTCCGGAATCGGTTTGGGCTTTTCTTCAACCGGAGGTGGGGCCGGTTTGGAGGTTTGTGTTGCCGCTAGGTAAGCGGCCGGGCCGTCGCCTTCTGTATGTTCAATTCCAACTCTGGAAATAATATTAATTTTAAAATTTCCGGTTTAATCGGAGGTAATGTGATTTATTCTTGTTTTAGAAATCATTTAGTAATTTTGATTATTTCTTTGTATAATTATAATAATATTTATTAGACAGTTAGCTTGACTGTATTTTAGACAAGAACGAAGGAAGAAACTGTTCCAAATGTTACAAAATACCTTAAAATATCGACAATGTTGTGAAATCTAGCAAACATTGTTGTATAATGTTTATAAAATATTGGTATATGTTGCAAAATATTACAAAATATCTCGAAGTTTTTGAGAGAAATAATAAAAACCTTTGCAAAATATCAGAAAAATATTGGTACACGCTGTCAAATGCTGACCAACATTTTGGAAAATGTTCCAAGTTCCTAAAATTGTTGCGAAATGTTGCAAAACGCTTGTTTGAGAAAAATTCTATTCCGTTTAATTTTTGTCCAAAAATTCTCTACTGACCTGTACTCGTGTCGCGCCAAATACCGGACGTACTTTTCCGGCGGCTCATCACTATCCGAATTCTGGAGACTCACACTCCTCACCGTTGTGTGACTCACTTGAGTGGCAGGCATTGTGAACTCTACATAGGCATATTCCGCTAATTGGTCAGGCATCTGGTCATAACTAGTCAACGATAATCTGCACACCATGTTGTGAGTCGTATAAGCACCTGAAAATTATAATTTTTTGAAATACTAAAACATTTTAGTCGACTATAGTCAAAATATGAAGAAGTAATAACTTTGATACTTCAGTGCAGTTTAAAATTTGTATGGTTATACGTTAATTGTACCAACCTTGGCCTTCTTTTGGCAATCTTGGACATCTCCATACAATTGCCCTATGCTGATGCTCATATTTGGCTTGACCCGAAGTCACTTCAATAAGGCTTTCTTGTAAAGTATCTACAGTACCTAAAATACGTTCTATTCCCTTAATTTTACCAGTTCTGAAATAAAAATGAAATCAGAACTGATGAAAGAATAATAACTCAACTCACCTTCTATGAGCAGATTTTACTGAACCGTATCTAAAATGCTTTTCCACTCTAAACATATATATCCAACATTCCGGTATGGGAAATCGGATCATAACATCTTCGCAAGGGACCTGTCCAAGTTTTCTGGAAGCAAAACCGGGAACAAGGACATCTGCCCTCAATTCAATTTTATATCCCGTTATACAAATCTGCGCTTTCAATTGCAAAGGTAGCTCGCGATTCTTAGGAGGTCGCACTCTGAACCGCAGCAGTTCTATGTAGCAAGCATCTGGGGGCTTAAATCTGAAATAATTTTTTGATAATATTTGCTTGTTTGATTTAAATTTAAGCATACTTGATAATGTGGGTGTCGTTGTATTCATCCTGCTGTACGCAGGAATGAAATTCGACATTTTCCAAACGGATCCACTCTTCCGTGACTACCGGGATGATATCGTGGCGACCTACAACTTCTTTGCCTTGTCGGCGCATATCATTAACGCCTAATTCGATATCAGGCATTCCTGTCAGAAAGCCTAGGAAGAATAGGCGCACTCTTGCGATTTGCTTCTCTATATGTCCTATTGTAAAGAATAATTTTAAAGATTGAATTTGAGAAATAATTCTAAAATACCTTCAGAATCCTGATCAACGTATAACTCATCAACGGCTGTGACTTGCACTTCTTCCATTTTATAATGCAGAGCCCTATCTCGGTGTGCTTGAAGTTTAAACAGAGCCTCCTCAATGGTAACTGAGAATTGCTTTAAATCTTCGAAATTTAACGACCCCAATTTCATAAGTTGCGAAACTTGAGGTGCATGCTCTACCGGTAAGCCCAATTTCTTCAAATCGCTTCCAAATTCTTTGCAACCTTGATAATCACCTTGTATCGCATACGCTGCAAATTGGCTCAATTTATTTGTAATCCGTTCAGCTTTTTTAACCTGTCCAGGCCTAACCCCGGGACGTTCTTTATAGAAAATATATTGTAGCTTCAAGGTGAAGATTTTGCCGAAATTGTCGTATTGCTGTGCTCCGATATCGGAAACCGAATAGCACGGTTGAAGAGGTAACTCCTGGAACGGATCTTTATCCGCGGGGGTATTGAAGAGTTGCAGCAGCACGCAATCAGGCTGCTCTACCAAACGAACAAATATCTTCTTCCAGAATCTTTGTCCGGTAATTTTTTTCTTGTTGGGTTGTCGGAGTTGCATTTCCCAACCTTCGCCTAAGAAAACAACTCTTGGGAAATCGAGTAGTGGCTGACTTGTGTCCTCATCGAATAACGGAGTTGGAGGGGTTTCCTGTGAGTCCGTTCGCTTCATTTCACCACCTGATATTTGAAATTTAATATTAATAAAATATTAAGTTTATTAACTGAAGAGGTTTTACCTAATGGTAGGGCAAAATCTTGTTGTTGTTGAACAACTGGCGCTACATATTCGCTTTGATCGAACGGATTGATGCGTGATGCATCCGAGAATGCTGCGATTGTCGGGGCTGGAGGTGGTGCTAATACTGGTAGCGCTCCTCCGAACGTATCTCCACTGGTTTTCGGTCTAAAATTATAATTTTTTAATTAAAAGTTAATAAAATATTTTTTAAGTTATGTTCAATAGTGTTTACGTCTATAGAATTTATAGTATCAAATTTACATCTCATACTATTTAATAATATAAGTTTTTTAAATAACAGAATTTAAAGAATAACTCACCTTATAACGACTGAGAAATCTTTTTCCTCGTCCGAATCTAAAGATCCGGCCTTGTTTAGCCGATTGGGGGTACTTTGTGGTACAGCCGGTGGTTCTTTCATTGCTAAGAAAGCATCAAAAGTTTCTTCATTTCCGAAACCACCGCTGATATCATTGAATCCACCATCATTGCCCCACGTATCGACAACTTCTGGCTCACATGCGCTATTTCCGAACGCATCAAAAGCACCATTCTTATTTTCATCTCTGGCCGATTCAAATTTAGAATCGAACGCGTCAAAGGCATCTGGTTCAGATCCAAATCCTCCAAAGGTAGTTGAAAATGCACCAACATTACTTCCACCAAATGCATCTTGACTCGGAGGAAGGTAGTTGTCATTGGTTGTACCAAACGAATCAGTTGTTCCAAATGTTGTAGTGGTTGTACCAAAAGTAGTATTGCTTGTTCCAAATGTATCACTGCTGAAATTATCTTGGGAATACGTATCTGCAAATATATTGCTGCTTGTGTCCATGGGTGGTGCTTCGAAAATATTGCTTTCTTTGTGCGCCGTTGATGCGGGGGCTGTACCGAAAATGTGGTGAGTCTCCTCTTCTTCTTCGGGATATTTATTATCTTGATAATTTTCATTTTGGACGAAACCGTCTTGGAAGGCAATGTTATCTATGGTGCTGAAATCCTGCGACGGGATGTCGCTCGGGTTTGTCGGGCTGGTCTCTTCAACTGCTGCGAATGGATTAAATGTGACGCTGGAAACAGATTCCTTGCTTTGGCTATCGCTTGTATCCATTTGCATGTCCGCTTGTGGCGATAGGTAATCTGGAGCTGGCGGCGGCGACATTTCCTGTTGAATTTCTTGGGGCTGCTGTTCAGAGGAATTGATAACCGTGTTATCAGACGACGGCACTGAACTTTTTCTGGAATTACTTTCGGAAACATCGATGGCTTCTGATGTAGTTATTGCTGGTTCAATATTATCTGAGAGTAGATCGACGGGAATTTCTTGTTTATTGTAGAGGTTCATGATGTCTGCCGTAGATTTGGGTGCTTGAGATTGCATTCCAAACATGTCCATGATGTCGTCATTTGGTGGAGGCTGTTGAGTTGGCGGAGGAGGCTTTGGTGGGGCAGGTTGAGCAAATGGTGGTGGGGGTTTGGGAGGTTGTGGTCTGGGTGGACGTACAGGCGGACCTGGTCTGGCCGGCGGCATTGTAGGTTGTTGAGGAATTTGAGGAGGTTGTTGCGGAATTTGTGGGGGTTGATGCGGAATTTGTGGGGGTTGGTGTGGAATTTGTGGCGGTTGATGTGGAATTTGAGGGGGTTGATGCCTGATTTGTGGAGGTTGCTGGGGAATTTGTGGAGGTTGTTGTGGAATTTGCGGAGGTTGCTGTGGAATTTGTGGAGGTTGTTGTGGGATTTGCGGTGGCTGTTGCGGTATTTGTGGAGGTTGTTGCGGGATTGGTGGAGGTTGTTGCGGGAT
>JARJEC010001824.1:0-17075 GCA_030264575.1 Tachinus sp. AB-2021 | reverse complement strand
CGTAATGGCTACAGCCGAAGCATAGAGCTCTTGAGAGAGATTAATATACGTTTTAACTGAGTTCTTATAATTATTACATTGCATCCCTTTATCAAAGCTCCCATCGGCAACAACACAGTGTTGTTACTTTTATTCAAAGTAACTAAATCATTTGCTGAAAACAAATTGGCCAAACTGCGGCCCCTGTCATCGGTTCTGCTTGAACCCCATATAACGTTATGAGCGTTGAAGTTGCCCATAAGAAGAATTGGATATGGAAGCTGCTCAAGTAATTGACCAACGAGAAGAATATTATTCAATTTGGTACTTGGTAGAATATACAGAAAACAAACTGAGAGCGGAAAAGGAGAGTGTATGCAAGCTGCTTCTAACTCGGTGATACTAGGGATTTCGTCATCGTATCACGAATCAGTCACACTGTACCACCCTGCGCCACGATCAACGTTTACACGATCTTTCCGATAAATAGCATATCCTCTCAAACTTACTAGATTATCTACTTTAAAATATGTGTCTTGAATGATGTCCATTACAGTTCCACTGTAATATAATAGCTTCCATAGGTATTTTGAGTTTTACTGATTGTGGTTTTTTGTCCACAGCTCCAGAATTGGAAGCCAAAGAAGTTGAGCTCCCTTTTACTAACTTTGATATCGTCGAAATTAATGGCGTCGGGTAAACGTCCATCAATTCCGACAAGTCAATTGTTGGACATTTAGATGAAGTAGCTATTGTTGCCTGCATTTTAGCTGTCCGCAGTCCTGATGACTTGTTGGGACTTCGACCCGGACAAAATCGATGTCAGTTTTGGCTCGGAGTGGGTCTCTGTTTTAGAAGGCCCATTACGAGTCGGGACCTTGTTAGGTTTTAGTCCGTAGTGAGCTGGAACCTTTACTTTGAGTGACTTTTGTAAAGGTGTCACTCGTAGTTTAGGGCTTGAAGGGCCCTCCAAATTTTTTGGCTGCAAACTTGACGTGCTTGCAATAACATTTTTAATCCGTTTTTGATTCCCTTTTTCTTGACCTTTAGAAGGTAGAAGCCGAAATTGCTTTGAACTTCTTTTGCGCATCGAAGTAAGACAATCCTAGAATGTACAGAGTGTTTACTTCCACAGTTAACGCAAAGTACTGGACTTGTACATTTATCCAGATCATGTTTGGCTTGGCTACATTTACCACATATTACAGTTCCTGGACAATGGGTAGCAGTATGTTCAAACCACTGGCAATAGAAACATCTCATTGGATTTAGCACATAAGGACGAACAGGACATGTCAAATGTCAACTTTATAGACGTTGTGTTTATGATCTGACCATTTTTATTCCGAGTAAGCGGTTTGCATTTAGTTACTCCCTGGGCAGAATGTAAAAGTTCATACCAGAATAAGACACCTTTAGATATGTTGACAGACTTATGTGCCTCAACGTTGACATGTATATGTCCTATAGTCTTACAATTTAAAAATATTTTGCTTTGATTCGCGTCTTTTATTTCAATTATAAGGGTATCGTCTCTCAATTTCTTACAAGCATTTACAGATCCATCAACAGCATTTGAAATAGACCGGTAAACATAAAAGAAGAAACTTAAAGATTTTGGCCATCTTCAATATAATGAATATTACCAAGAATAATACCACCTTATATCAGTATTTTTGCTCGTCAGTAAATGTTTTAATATTCACTATCAAAATGTTTGAAGCTTAAATACAAAAACTAACATGCTCTATTTTAATAGTCCTGTAGCCAACTACGTCATGATTTCATTAATTTAAACTTAGCTTAATGCAAGGGTACTTGACCCTCAATTATTTAGTAATAATTATCAAGTTTTTTGCTTGAATCGTGATTTTGTTTCCTCTAATTCTTAACATGAGGTTGGTGATGTATTATTAATTTCATTTAATTCCAAGTTTCAAGCAAGTAAATTATGATGAAGATGAACTTATAAAATAAATAATCGTCAATCCTGTTATTGTAAAATTAGTCATAAACCATGTCAGTATATATTTAATAAATGTATATATCCCACCTCACATTAAACTACATCACTATGAAATTTTAACAAAACTAAAATTTTGAATTTATGTATACCGATCAAATTAAAAATTAGGCGACTTTAACAGGACTATTTAATACAAATTTTTAAATCCCATGCTCTCTATTTTACTAAAAAATCTAATATTTTTTGTCGATTTTTAAGCAATTTATTCTTATCATTATTATTTGGACTTGATTATAAGTACTATATTATAAGTAAGCCGCGGTTTTGGTTATAAACCAATTAGAAATCAAAACCGCAACTACATGAGCGGTTACATACTTTGCGCACGTTTCTTTTTAATTTTTATGTTTACAACTAAAACCGTTGTATAAATCAAGCTTAATTGTTTGCTGTTTTTTCGATAAAAATTTGATGCGCAATAAATAATATCATTTAATATTAAATTTTCATTTTAAAATTGTAATTTAAAAGTTAGCTCAGGCCAACGTAGAAATTGGGTCACCCTGTATAGTGATCGTGAACGTATGCCGTATATATGCAACTGAATAAACATTATTTGTTGTGATTTTGATTTTTGATTTGTGAATGGAAAGTGTAAATTGTTGTAAAACAATCACAAAACATTGTTTTCAAACGGGTTTTACTTGAAAGAACACTTTTGTAAATCATACTGAACATTACTAAAACTTAAATTTTCCATCAAATGTCTTAAAACATGGAAAAGAGAAAACTGAAAGGTGACAATAACCTATAGTAATATTAATATATGGGTATATTCAACTATTCTTGAATTCATTTATAGAATCTGATCAGCAAACATCAAAGAAACAGAAAATGGAATTGTGTCCCCATGCTGAAAAATGTTACAGAAGGAATCCACACCATTTTAAAGAATATTGTCATCCACATTGTAAGTAACTGCTTCAATATTTAACATTTAATATCGAGAAATAAATATTTTAGTGGATGATTTTATTAATAAATTGCCTAAAGATATCTTACAATTTCCACAAAATTTTACGCAAGACAAGCAAATATATTTCGAACAATTAGAGGTTATACGGTCTCTGTTGCATATTAAATTAGCTTTGCCCGGTGTAGCAACTAAAGATATACCAAGCCAAAGTAGTAGTAGCAGCAGCAGCAGCAGCAGCAAAACAAATTCCCCCAAGAAAATGGTTAAAAAAACAATATTTGTACCCAATATTTCAACTGGAGGGAATATTGCATTACAAAAGGAAGAACCGTCGAAAATGAATATGAAGGATAAATTTGATAAAGCACAGCCTTATTCTATATTTTTCACTACAGTACCAAAGGCAATACAAACTATAAACCATTCCAATTCAATTTCATTTCCTGGTAAGTATTATTTATTGCTAAACCGTGCTTTCGGCATTAGTTTAAGTTTACCAGACGATTTTGTAGGGACGGACCTAATATTTAACAATTTGTCCCATGTTCAACGGCATTTTAAGAAACTTCTGATTTTTTTTAACCTTAAAACATGATTTTGACAAAATTTTGTGTCAATGTATACGTCGAAACAATTACCAATCGCCAAATCATATGTTTTAAAATCCTATTTACATGGCCAAAATTGTAATAAATTGCCTATTCTGAAAACTCTTTGACTGTTTACAGTATATTTTGATTTCCTCTGACAATACATACTATTTACAGGTGCAAAGCTCTCCTCTATTCTATCGCATTCATAGATTTTTTTTCGTTTTATGATTAAAACAACTTTCCCCCTCTTGTTAAACCATTTCACCAATCTTAAACTCTGGTCACCATTCATTAGTTTCCACACCAGGGATGCTTTCGAAAAGTTGGAGTATATGTAACTGTGCACTTTTGGCTGTTCGAAAAGAAGGGGTCTTACTCTGACAGCGAGACCTCAAGTTGTTTGAAATATCGGAAATATTAAAAATATGTTAGCTGTTCTTATTGCTACAGCAACAATATATTTCTTGCTGTGATCCATGCTTACAACTTGAAGTTATCTAGCGTTTGACAAATGTTTGGCAGCACTCTTTGCTTACACTCTCAATCGTTCGAAAAATTATGCCGGGTGTGATCACATGACCTACACACCTGGGGCCTAGTTTTGAAATATGTTGTTTTAACGTAAGCGGTATCTAGAATAAACAAAGCAAGATAACCTATCACTACTGCGACATTTTACATGGTACGTCATATGTGAGTGAAAATACCGTTTGTGTTAAAATAACACTTTTCAAAACTAGCCCTCCTGGTGTGCAGTGGTTGGTTGCAATTGCAAGTGAAAATAGAACAAAGCAATTCTGCCAGTTCTGTTTTAATGTTCTATTCTCACTTGCAGTTGCTCCCAACCACTGGGGTGCATTCAAAAAGGCGTGTGTGTGTTTTGGCTTATTTGTTTATATATTTAATCAAGAACATTATTGTTAAGTATATTCGGTACATGTTAACAATTTATATTAATTAACGAATTTATCTGACATTTAAATTTAAATGACAATCAATAAATCACTGTTAAAATTATTACAATTTTTGTTTGGTTACAATCAATTCATATTCATATAAGATATTTTAAATATAATTTGAATTTAGAAATTATAGTTTTTACAATCTATATGTGCCACCTAATTGAACAAATGCATAAAGTCAATATTAGTTATAAATTGTTTTAATTAATTTATTTGTCACAGCGCCATTGGTTATAATTAAATAAACAACTAAAAATGATTTCATAATTAAGCCTTTTCTCTAACTAAAATTTATGCAAGAATGTGACATTCTAAATGTCAAAATCCAGAAAATCGATTTTCATCTAATGTCTGATTCCCTTAATTTAGTATATTAAATCTTGTACAGTTTATTGAAATATGGAATTCTATTGGCTACTATTTTAAATTTATCCAATAGAATGCTGTTTATCTAAACTGTACAAGAGTTGATATAAGAAATTGCATATTGTCATAAAGGTAGAGCTCTGTCGAGACGAGACGAAGTTAATTAAATCTCGATCTTGTCGAGATTCTTGACATATTAATCTTGATATCGATCTTAAATCTCCAAAAAAATTTTGACACAATTAAAAACATATTTATTAATAAACTTTTATTAAAATAATAATTTTATTTATACATTTTTTGAAATACTAGATCATGTCGAGATTTCGCCGAGATCTTATCTTGATCTCGTCTTGATCTTGATCTCTACCTTGAACAAAAAATATATCTTGTCTCGATCTTGATTTTGAGAAGAGATCGAGATTTTTCTAGTCTTGTCAGAAGCTCTACATACATTTTGCAATAATAATTAATAATAATAATAATAATAATAAATCTTTATTTTATTTGCATCTCAGCTTCAAAATACATTAACTCAATATAAATTTTCGACTTAATACTACAATTAAACACAATATAAATACTTTAAAACTTACAATTTTTACTAATATTTGCATTCCAGTTGTTTTCTCCGTTTTTGTACATTTTCCATCTATTCCAATCCTTTTTTACTTTCTTTCAATAGTCATTAATAACATGTAGCAGTAAATTAATATTTATCATTAAAAAAAGCGTTATAAGTACCATGGCAGGTTTAAAATGACGAGATTCATGTAAAACTCCATTCAAAACTGAAGGTATATTAACCTTTCAAAGTTTATATTTTATCGAAGTCATTTGTTTTGTATACAAACACAAAGTAATATTTGAAAAAAATTATTTAAGTCACGATTATAACACGTAAAAAACATTTTTTAGGTACACCAAAACATGACTTGAGACTATTTGACAAAAACCTTATAAGTAGTGGGTCTTCCTGTTTCAACAAATTGCCGAAACAAATTCAAAACCTGCAGGAGTTTAGACTTTTTAAGATAGCTGTTAGGAAACTATTATATATATACTTTAAATTTTATATGTGATTTTATGTGACATGTTTCAAACAGTATGTTCTACTATTGTACGTATGTCTTTGAAATAAATCTTATTATTATTATTTTAATAGTTTTCAGTTCATTATTACGATCTATCAAAGGTGTTAGAATAATAATCTCTGCAAGTCGATAGCGTTCAGCTCTGCAGAAAATGAAAACTTGAAGAAGTTGATGTGCTATACTTTGTTATAATTTGTTAACTTATTAAAACGGAATTATTATCCTGACATTTATTTTATTTTTAAATTTTTTATGTTTCAATGGTAACAGTCAACGAAATAATGATCGTGTATACCATTAAGAGTGTAATAATAAATCAGATATCTAAATCATTATACTGCGGTGGTAGGTCCTAAAAGTAATTTTTGGGACCTCGTCATGCCAAACGAAGACTTACTTGGTGGTTTTTAATTATCTGGCCATATTTGCATTCAAAAAGTTGGCTTTTCGGCCTTAACATGTTTGACCTTACGAAATCGTCACTGCAGTTACATAACACAAAATACTCGGCTGTCATTGCATGATGCTTGCTTTGCTGGCCCGTCCTGCAACTTTCAGACTCGTCCAGCTTTCTGATCTGGATATACAAATAACGATCGAGCTTAATGTATCACTATATTTATCATTTATTTTTTAGATTTACTATGTCCTTCATTGGGAACTCTAAAATGTTCGATGCAAATCAATTTCATGATTGATATTATGTGGCTGAATGAACAATACCAAGTATATGGTTTAGGGTAATATACAATTTCGAATTAAAGCATCTTAACCTGTGTACTTCTTACAGAAAAAAACCTTTAACTGTATTGTATGGTTATGAATTTCCCAAAATGAAAGAATATATGGAAATGAAGATGCCCAATGTAAAACATCACATGATCAAAATGAAAGATCCTTTTGGGGTACATCATTCGTAAGAATTTGTTGATATTTTATAGCTTAATAAATATTTGTCTTTTTTTATAGAAAAGTTGGTCTATATGCTTACGAAGATAACTCTTTGAGGGTTGTGGTTTCTACTGCAAATTTGTACTACGAAGATTGGAATCATTACAACCAGGGGTAAAAATATTGATTTTAATAATAATCAGCAATCTAAACGTACTGTTTACAGATTGTGGATAAGTCCTGCTTGTCCTAAGATGGATGATTCAAAACCAGATTATGAGTGCTCTGGAGCAACTGGATTTAAAACAAGTTTGATCAACTATTTTAATAGCTATAATTTGCCAATATTAACTGATTGGATAAATATGGTCAAAAGGGCCGATTTTAGTGCCATTAAGTAAGTGCTAAAGACATGTAATATTGATCTACAATAATCATTCATTGAAGGGTATTTTTAGTGACATCAGTACCGGGAAAGCATTATCCTAAAGAATCTGATGGTTGTCACTTACAGAGAGTTGGTACTTTGTTGAGCAAGTATTGCATTTTGCCCGCTAAAACCACACCACAAACTGAAGGTCCACTTGCTTGGGGTGTAATTGCACAATCATCAAGCATAGGATCATTAGGTTAGTCATTTAATTCACTTATTACATATAAACTCAAAAAAAGTTCTGGTTTTTATTGGGAAATGCCGCTTTTATAAAATACTCTCATAAATTATAGCACTCCATGTTTTAACTCTTTTGCTGGGCTCGAACATGTTTGCCATGGCAACACTGTCTTAAGTCATTTTGTTTAATTTTAAGAGAGAATGAAAAAAGTTTTTGTCTGCTTAATTTGCAAAGGTTGTAAGTCCAATATGGTAAAAAATAAGGTAGTGTGCTATTTGTTAAAAAAAGGAATAAAGCTATTGTTTGCCGATATTGTCTTCACAATAAATTACAGGTGTACTAAAGTTCTAAAGCAGAATATGTCGTAAGTCTATTAATCCAGAATTAAATTTAATGAAAAGTTTTTTTTATTCCTCAAAAATTAATGATTTGTGACTTACGACTTTTTCGAATTAGGCCGACGATTGTAATCAGTGTTACATTCTATGTTACACAGTCTTTTTTGGCAAAGAAATAAGTTTACTAGATTGTCAAAAAAAAATTATCAAAAATTAATGATAGCCGTTGTGACAATGTTTCTGTCTGTATTTTTAAGATCTGATAACATATACATTAGTGTGTCTCTTAAGTGCGGCACTACCCTAGGTCCAAATAACAAAACCTTTTCATGTTACTGCTTCCGATCGGGAAAGGAAAAACAAAACTCCCAACATTTGAGAAACACACGAGTTCATAAAAATTACGAAATTGTTGCCTTTTTCTTACATTTTACACGAATTGTGTTGCTGTTTTGTCGGCTTGGTGGAAAACCGGCTTACCTATTCGAGTTATGAGCTCCCAGACAGAAAGTCTGTGTGTCATTATGGATTTGCACAGTACTCTATATGCCGTAACAAAATTACAGAATGAGACTTCTCTGATTAAAAGTTAACAAATAATATTGATATAATAAAATATAATACCACTTTTAAAAATTAATTAAAAAAACAATTTTTTAAAATTAATTTTAAAATGTACCATTTTCTGTCATTTTATTTTCATAAATAAGGTTTAATATTTGTGTAGCTGGACATAGCTGAAGTGTAAAGTTTTTTGTAGAATTTTATTCTGTTGGATACTCTATTTTCTTCTTGGCTTTGAATTTGAAAGATGTTTAATAGTTTTCCTTTTTTTTAAATTTTAATCAAAGTTACAGTCTTATCTGTTTACTTATATTTGGCAAACTTACATTTGTTATTTCACGAAGTGTGCAATACTTGGTGTTAAAAGAAGAGTGTAAAATATTTAACGATATGTACTAGTATGAACCAAAATAATCAAAAAAGTCTTAATAAACAAGTCTGCGCAAAGTAGCAGTTTTGAAGATAAGGAAGTTTATAGTTTTTTAATCATACTATTTATGAACAAACAAACAAAGGAATATTCTAGCAAAAAGGATATTGGAACTCAGATTTGTCGGCATTTTTAATTAATTTTTTGAGGCTCTTCACAGAAATACCATAGATTAATGTTTTTAAATATTTAAAAGAAAAAAATCATGAGGGTTTAAATTGGACGATCGGGCCCTAAAACTGGTTTGCTCTTTCCTACGTATCTATGTGGGAAACTTTGATGCAAATGCTCATACATTGTGTTTTGCAAAAAGTTTAAGTAAGCAGCGCCTGCTAATTAGTTTGGTGAACAACAAGATATGTCACCTACAATACCCATCTAAATGTTTAATGAAAAACGTATTTGATGTCCAGATTCTTTCTCTTTTTGGTGAATTTTCCAAACTAATAATGTGAAGGTGATCTTTCTAATTCTACTTAGAGTAAACATAAATGTAAACAGCCATAGTAAATAAAAACTTGTGCACCGATAACAATTAAATCAATAAAAGGAGATTAAGAAGAACCACATGTTTATTCAGAGTATTTTGGTTCATATTACTACCCCCTTTTAAATAGTTTATAAATTAAAACACCGTGTATATAACCTTTTACATGAAATAAGGACTCACTGGTATGAACCAACATTTTCTCGATTGTATGTAATTAACTAATTCGTGAGTTTTGGGTGAAACCTAGCATTTTTACCCACTTTTGATGTTTGTATTATATTATATTAAAATTTAAAGAATCATAAATTTTAGGAAAAAATCCAGGTGATTGGTTGAGAAGTGTTTTATTGCGAAGTTTGGCTAGTCATAAAGCTGGACCATTACCATGCACTTCTAAGGCTACTCTTAGTGTGGTGTTTCCAACTGGTCGCAATGTTATGTACAGTCATTTTGGTGCTGAAGGTGGTGGATGTCTTCCCTATTCTAAGACTGTAAATGATAAACAAAAGTGGCTTCAGGATTACTTACAGTAAGTACTTTATATTTCTATGTAAATTTTGCATAAAAACAATACTACATACACATTATGCAGCTGTATTGACTATATGAAAATATAAAACTAACTACGTGTCCAATGAACAGACTCCTAAAGTTAGGTATGTAACATATACCAGAGAAGACAAATTATCTGTATTACTAAACAATCGTAAATCGCATTTATGTATTTAAATAGTTCTAATTTTTTTTGTTTTAAACTTTATTTAAAGAATTTGTCAATATAATTTATTCGTATCTCGAAAAGTAAAAATTCTGATAAGGCTGTTTCGAGATGAGTTTGTGAAATAAGTTTATTGTTATCATTTTTGTATCCAAGGAAAATGAAATCTTTTTAAATCAGTCGCTAAAAATTTTAAATTGATGTGCAATTTAAACATAAATTTATTGCATAATCTAAGACAGTGCAGGTAACTTATAAAATTTAGAACATTTTAATCAAAATTATTTTTGTTAATATATAGATATCACATGTCAAACATTTTATAATTCTAAGTTGTATAAAACTTTAAAATCATTTTCAAAGCAATTTCTGTGTGACTCTAACTTCTATCAAATTGCATTATATATTATTTATCTTGCTTTATAGTGAATGGAAAGCTGATCGTTTGGGAAGATCAAGGGCTATGCCCCACATGAAGAGTTATTGTCGTGTATCTCCTTGTATGACAAAGTTGGCTTACTTTTTACTGACCAGTTCCAACATGTCCAAATCAGCATGGGGAGGTAATATTCAGCGAGATTCTGGTTGTTACGTAAGGTCAAATGAAGTGGGAGTACTCTTCATTCCATCGTACTTTGATGAAGAATATTTTACAATACAGGATGACAGCGGAGAGAAAAAACTATTTCCTTTTATGTATGACTTACCTTTATCTGCGTACAAAAAAGATGATGAACCGTGGTGTAATTGATGCATCATTCTTGTTATACATACTATTTTTTTACCATTAATAAAATATTGAAAAATCTGTTTATACTTATATTTGCTATTAGACCGGGGGATAGTAACAGGTTTTTGGCCATGATTTTACTCAGTATGCCTTTTGGAGGGTATTATGATATGCACATTCTGATGTCTATTAAGGGATTTTTGGAAGTCGATTTTTCTATTTTGTTGTTGTCTCTATTTCTCTTTTTTTCTATGAATTTGTGTTTTTGTCCATTCTTTATTTAACTGACAAGCTAAACTGTTATTTAGTTTCTAATTCCTATTTAATTCAAAACGCCACACCCGAATTGAAGTTTAAAATTATTAGAAAAACACAAAAGTTGACTTTAAATACAATCTTATCCGATTAAATTATATAATTTATTATAATAATATAATAGGTGCTTGCTTACCACACTGTATCTTGGATAATTTTATATCCTCTTTCATGCCGAAGATATTACCGCGTGACCAAGCTTACTTTTCTTAGAAGTGAGCTTGGTTACGTGGTAATGTCTTTGGATAGAACGATGGTTTCTATTTCTATATACTGTGTCTGTCATACGACCACTACTTTTTTGCTGCAGTATCTGTAGACTATATAGTTAATCTAATAAACTTATCAACTTATGTTTCAACCTCACTAATGGTGGGAACCTTTAAGAATAGACTGGGCATTTTAGAAAGAAATACTAATTTTCAGTTTTGCTTTTATCTACAACTCTTTAATTTTTAACTTGGTTACATTTTGTTTTTGCATAAATTGTTTGAAAGTACATGTTTTAGGATCATTGTAGAAAAATTAAATAGTTATCAAATTAATTCTATGATTCAAAAATAAACAAAAATTTAATTAATTAAAAAAATCATAAACCAGCGTGTATAATCTATAGGAATATCAACAATGGTTAGGGATTTTTAAATTCGTGCCAAAAAATTACTGATTTTCTAATGTTTATGTTTTTCCAGGTGTGTAAAATTCAGTGCTGTGCACTAAAAAGTAACTAGATTATTGTTTTTATCCCATAGACGTTCGTGCAGTTTTGATAGATGTATTTATTACGTGAATTTTTATAGGTAATATTCATTAAACATTTTTGAATAATTAAACTAAAATTTCAATATGCTTACATGAGAACAAGATTATTACATACATTTATATTACAGTAAAACCTCGATATAATGGACCTCTATTTAAAGGACTTCGGATATAACAGACAAAAAATCCGGTCAAATGAAAAAAAAATTAAAAACGTCCTGTTAATATTATAGGCAAAAATCAAGAACCAATAGACGGCGCTTTCAAGATGTTCAAATGGGGAAAACAAAACTCACGTGATCAGTGTCAATCAGTGTGAAGTGATCTGTAAGTAGTTTTAGAAAAAAAATCCGTAAAATTCTCAATTTTTATAACCAAAAAGGTCAACAGAAAATTATCTCTGTCACTGGTAAACATGCATTAGGTTAGCTTTCTGACATATCACGTGGGTGTTGATTTCCTATTTGAGCAGTTTAAAATTTAACACCAGGGGTCAGCCACTTTTGATTTTCTCCTATACATGCTTAACTTTGAGTGTTTGTGTAACCAAAACTTGATTCCTTTTTCAAAGCAAGCGCGTCGATATAAATAGCAAAATGCAGTATATTTTCAAAATTAAATGTTTTTTGATTTACTTTAAACCTATTTTTATCGAACAGACTTTCGACTTTAACGGACATCCCCTTCCCCCAATTAGTCTATTATATTGAGGTTTTACTGTAATATTATCGTATTGGATCACTAATTTTTTTGTTATAAAATTTAATGTGCAATAAATGTTTTGTTTGTTAATAATAAATATGTATATATATATATATATATATATATATATATATATAATTCCTCCGATGTCGGAGATCATAACGTTTTGCTAAATAAACTTTCAATGTTAGAGCATTATACATGTTTTGTACATTTGTATAATAGTATAGATCATTTTAAGTTACATGTTAATGCGTATCACAAATAATATCCATGATATAATAAACAATAAAATTAATCATCATTACGTAATACAATTAATTCAGTAAACTACAATTCTTAAGTGTAATCAAAAGGAAAATAAAATATATTCAGAGAAAATATTCGAGTCGCAAAATTTATATAAAAATAAGCACGTGTAAAAATATTTTCAATTTCAAATTTTAAGATTTGCTAATTATAATAATATTTCAATAAAAATAAAATTTTAATTTATAATAAAAATAACTTTGAATTAGAATTTAATTTTTAACTGATGAATGCATGATATCAAGGAATTTATATGTTTAAACTGATTGACAAATTATCAACTATCTTTTCATTATTTAAAATCTGTTATTAATATATTCTGCAAATTTTTCAATGGTAAACAGTACAATTTAAAAGATTTATAATAATAGTATCAAATTTGAATTTATAAAGTAATATTTTTTTCATAATGTTATGTTATAATTTGTATCAAGTGAAACTTCTTCACATGCCATATCTGTTGCAAAGTTTGACTATCAACATTACAATGTTTACTTTTGAGATTGTAAGGAATAGTTTAGTTATTAGAACGGTTTCATATACGTATTTCATGTTCATTTTAATTTATAGTGATACTATATACGGCCTATTTGAACCAAGTATATCCAAATTTATGTCAAATGTAACATAAATTTGGATATTGTTCTAGAATTTTAAGATTGCAATTATAAATTGTCTTTTTGAAAATTATTGAATAAATGTAAACTCAAAATACGTGTGATTAGTGTGAATAAAAAATAACAAATATCTAAATTATCAAAATAATCTAAATCATCAGTGGATACTCAAATTACATACCAATATAATTGCACATTTTACTATTGAAAATTAAACATTTATTTTAATTAAACTTTTATGTTTTTCAATATTGAAAATACCCAATTTTTCACGGAAATATAAATAAATCTGCGGTTTTGTACATTACCAATAATAAAATTTCCACCATTTTTCTCAAGTAAACAATTTTTATTGTTAAATAATTATCGTATATGACGGGATAGCATTATTCAATAAATTCTCAATAAAAAATAAACAATTTCATTAGTACCTGTCGGCGGTAACGCGGGAACCATCCAAGTTCTGACCTACTCGTAGGACGTTATTTAATGTTTCCAATAATTTGCAATCGGCCGTACTGGATATGCTACTTTGGCCGTTAAAATTTGCATATTATATCAAAAGTCTAAAAAAATAAAATTTATAACAATTTAGTTGAAAATCAGACAGTATATCTAGTGAAATTTCAAAAAATATTAGTTTTTCCGAAATCAAAATGTAGTACATATTTTTATTACTTATTTTATAAATTAAAAAATTTTTAATTTATATCTTTAGAATTATATTGCAATAAAATTTTACACGTCTTACAAGGTACGTAATTTAACTAAAATGTGTAGACCTCAAGTGTGTCTTTTAATATTTATGCTTATATAACATAAAACTTTATCTTTGATACAAAAAAGTCATTTTTTACCTTTTCAAAAATCCTCTATAATGTGGTTTGGACTGCTTTTTCACTCAACTAATTTTATATTCAAATAAACTAATTTGTTTTAACTTTTAACGCGTATTTAAAAATTATCAGATTTTCGTTGTAAATACACTTAATAAAGAATTTATTCAAAATTGGACCTCAAGATTATACAAATTATGACAATGTATTAGATGCTGTAGTTTTTATTTTATTACTAAAGTAATATGCATATTTAGTACGACATTTAATGACATAAAATAATATCCTAGTTAATATAATAAGTGGTTTGTATATTATCGATAATTTTATATAAATGTCACGAATTCTAATACCAGACGACGACTGCTGCGCACTTGTATTTTCCGAAGATTGGTTTAGAATGAGTTTATAAAAAAATATTGATAAACGAACCACGCGATTATATTTGGCATGAGAATATAATTTTTAGATTTCAACCAATTATTTATTAATTTATTATGGGCATTTTATTCTCTGCCAAATAACAATATTTTGCAGCTTCATAGAAGTCTTTTTTTGTTCAAATGTTTGATTAAATGGTCGCCTAATTGTAAATCTCACTATTGACGAGTAATAAATTTTTTCCAAACAGTGACTGGTTTGGAATATATCTAAAATGTCTGAATGGCACTATGCAATTTATTATATCAAAAGTTGTACAGTTTATTGTAATACGGCATTTCATTTGCTACTATTTTAAATTTAGGCAATGGGATACCGTATTTCCATAAACTGTGCAACTTTTGATATAATAAATTGCATAGTGTCAGACAAGTATAAGAATAATTCACAATAGATACTCAATATACTAAAATACAACAATAGGTATTGTCTTTTGTACCAAAATATTATACAATGTATTTAAATTTCCAATAATTAGTATAATGTTTAACTGTACTTAATTAATATAAAATTATTGTTATTAATTATATTTATTTAAAAATTGTGAATAAAAATGACGTCGGTGGTGATATAGTATTGCTTATGCTATAGAGGTCAGTTAGTAGACCCTATGACATTTAAATATTCTATTTTTTAGTTATTGATAGCACTGTTGATAGCAACCATTAACCACCTCAAGTAGTGATATACGGTTTAAAATGACTTGAGCGATGAGAAATTGCTTTTCTGGTAGAGTATATGAAATTTTGCAATAAATCATACAATAGTTTATTTTTTAGCAAAAGAAAAGAATAATTTTATCCTTTACCTCAATTAACTGTTGGTTAAGTTTTTAAAATGAATAAGTTTAGTAAATTTTATATTGCCGGATAATCAAAAAGCTACATTAACAAATGAATTACTTAATATAATGAAATATGTTGCATATAATATATTATATTGATAAAAAACCGAATATTTAATGTAAGAAGTTTTAAATACGTCAATAGCTAAAATATCTGTAAACCATTAGAGCGTTCTATATAATTATAAATATATATATAGTTTTATTTTTGCATACCGAATCAAGTGACCTCCGGTAACTGTCGGAGGTGACTTCGAATTGGTAATATCTATAAGGAGGAATTTTAAATTAATTTATATTCTATTGCAATAAATCAATACGACTACTGGCAAGAACATTGTTTTGTTATACACATACTGATAACATTTCATTAACTTAAATTAAACCACGCTGTATATATATATATATATATCCCGCTATTAATTTATATTTGCTCCGCCTATGAAAAAACCATATCTAATGAATTTTCATATTTACTTATTATCACAAGTGCATGCTTGGCTTAATTTAATTAATCAATCCTTAATCATTGTTACTATCTTTGTAGTGTATATTTTCCATTTGTTTCTTTGTTACTTTATAGTGTTGTATCAAAGTAATTTTCTTGGTCTATTATAATTTTACCCTAATTCGACTACGAATGCACGTGCATGTTTATTGTGCACAAAATTCAAAAATTATATTTTTTCTTCATAAGTCACTGTCATATTCAATAAAGCGATGAAACTATATGTATTTTTTAAAATCTAAAAAGATAAAAAATTAAACAATTTTTATTATTAGCTAATTATTTAACATACCATTTGTAAAGTAGGTAACGATAAAGATGTAAACTTTCCTGCTTCTAAGCGCATGTTGTGGTGAGATCCCGTCATCATCAAGACAATTGCTTTTTGTATATTTATGTCTGCTTTGTACCATGGTATAGAATATATTCTTTCTGTTACGGTGTAGCTCTAAAATGTTCTTTTAAAGATTTATTGATTTATATACTAAATCATGTGTGAAGTGATTTCGAAAATACTTTAAAAGTTTAGATCAATTGGATTTTTAGAAACTATCAGTTTATTTTAGATAGTATAAAATATTTATTTAAAATATATTTGAAATTATAATAAAATCGGCAGCACTTCTTGTTATAAATTGTTATTTTTCAAAGTTTAAGTCATATATAGCATCTAAATGATATTATTATTAAATGAAAGTGTAGTGTCAAAGAAAAAAAAACTGAAAAAAGTGACGTCAGCGTAAGACACATTTATGTGACGACATTGTGTACGAGCGAAGCTATTCTATGCATTCGCTGTTTTTGCGTCGTTTTGGTGGGTAGCGGTTTCAAAAGCACAAGATTACATATCCTTTGTGAGTACAGCGGTACAGCAAAAAACAGTTGAGTACGTACTCAACTGTTTTTTTAATTCGATGCGTAGTTTTTGAAATATTTTATAGTATTTTCTGATTCTTTTGAATGTAAATATGGAAATTCTTTTCAGTTCAAAAGGTTTATTTTATTGATGTTAAGTATTGGTTTTTATATG
>JARJEC010001785.1:0-21791 GCA_030264575.1 Tachinus sp. AB-2021 | reverse complement strand
GTTGAATTTTTTACATGCTATGGATTTCTGATTAATATGTATATTTTTATTATATATATATATATAGTTTTCAACATTTTTCTGGAGAGGTATATTATATTTTGATTTTCAATTGTTGTAAATTATTTAAATTTATTTAATATATTACGTTCTTTTTAATATTTATAACATAATATGCATAATTTTTAGTATCAATTCCGTTAATTTGCTGCATAATCCAATATAATTATATTAATCATGAATGGAATGTTTACTTTGGCGTTGGACAATTTCACTCGAATAATAGACATTTTTATTATTCGAGTGAGTGAGTTTGTAAATTATTGTAAAAGAAACAATAGATCTGTCAGACCCTCTTTACATGGGGTCCGGAACAGCTCAATTGTACAAGAGAAGGAGAAGAAAATGTTTTGAACATTCTTGCTGCGATTCGTAAATTGAGACAAGTTTTGTCTACCGGCGGGTGCATTTAAATATATGGTAACATTTAATAAAGCTTATGAAAATAAGCTTTCTATACGTGCACTACGCAATGTTTTGCCTCATAAGATAGTTTATGGCATCCCTATTTGTAAGATTCTTCTTGCGTGTCGGCGCCGATAGTAAGCCGCCACTGTGCTCGTACCCAAATAGAGAAACTTGTTCTAAAAAAAACTTCTGCAGTTATTACATCTAAAACATGAAATAATTATTAGTCAAGATATTAAATATAAACATTCTCTTATAAAAATAATCAGTGGCGGATAAAGGACAGTATAGGTAAATTATATTTGGGAGCGCCTCAATATTTTTGTTGGTAGTGATGACATTTACTTAAATAAAGAAATAATCCTAGTTTGGAGAGCCCTCAAAGCCTGGGGCACTTAGGTACGTGCCCCTTCATCGTATATATATATATAGCAAAAGCCATGTGGATCCATTTTTTATCAACTCATATATAATATAAAACATCTGAACAAATTTTCATAAAAATTGTAATGTTTAACGCGCCCGACACGCGACATATGGCTTGCATAAAAGGGGAGTGATTAAATTATTACTGATAAGTTATAAATATTATAAGCTGTATAAAGTACCACTATGATAACAATAGTATTAAAATATTAAATCCTATTACATACCTTGGAATCTTTTTGACTGGTAGAGATCTCTTCCATCTCCATCATATCTCAACATGCAGCCAGGTACTGCACACTCTGTACTTAGTCTGTGTATCAAGACTAAGTACAGAGTGTATCCAACACAATTGAAAATTGAAACTTGTTTATGTCAGAATGACACTTTGAGACATTTCCGACGCTTACTAAATTTAAACATTCATTTTTGAACGGCCCGACGGTGCTGCTCAACGACTTTACATGAAACTAAAACGCAGTTTGCATCGCCACCCAACACTTTCAACCCCATGCTACAATCGTCTTATTGGTTCGTCGGAAACATCAAAAAATAATTGTCAAAAATGAAAAGAAATTGTCAGTATAGGTTATCTATGCAAATTTCAAGTACTTTAAATGAAGCTACAGATAGAATTTAAGCTTCAGGCAGTAATATTGTCCAACGTAATCGATCAAAAAATTAACAAACACTGTCCACACATTTTTAAACATTAATAATTTACTAAATTCCACAACAAATTGGTACATAAAATGAACTACTTTTCGACATTTGACCGAATAGTATTACCAAGTTAATATTGCTTCGTTTAAACGATAATATTGCGTCGCTTGTAAAAGCGAACGATGCTAAAAGTCCTCGTATAAATTTATACCTTGGATAATAATTCTCTGATTTATACGACGTTTGTAAAAGCGTATATTACTTTTATTTTTTATGGGAACTTCTCAATAAGTTTATGAATTTATCATTGCAGCTCTACTTTAGATGATAGGAATAGCAAAGAGTATCAACTGAAGACAACTTCATCTGAAATGACCAACTTGAAATCAGATCTTCATAATATTGCTCGAGCTAAGGAAGCAGCATTTCAAGAAAATCGGTAAGTTAATAAGATTACCATATCGAATCTATTAATATTATATATTAAATCAAGTTTTATAAATAACTCAGTAAAGTTGATATCATTTCGGCAAGAATTATATAAGGATAAATAGTGTACATTTTTAGTTTAGATGGTAAGTAGACCAGTAAGTAAAAGTATACTTCCATTTCCACAATAATTATAATCCAATTATATCGAGCTTTATTCAACTTTTTTCTCGAATTAAATTGCTCTATTTTGTCGGCTAAGAACTGCAGTATACCATGTCCATTTTGTCATAATATACAGGAGAGCCATTATAAGTTAAAAATTACTATAGTTTGCGAACTGTTACTTATATGGTGTCGGGGCAAGGTCATGTAGTAATTAAGGATAGCAGACGTTAAATATACCGTTTTTTGCTAAAAAAATGTATAATAAAATGTTAGTAATTTAAGATATACAGTGATATCAACATTAATTTTTAAATTCCCGCATCGAACACACATTTTTCTACATGTTTGAAGCGTATGCTCGAAAACTGTCAGAAATAGTCTACGCTGTTGATCGTTATAGTTATTTGTTTATCAAAGCCAGAAATTGCTATTTTGCTGGACGAGTCTGAGAGTTTGAAGACGAGCGAGGCGAGTATCAGGCGAGGACAGGAGTATTTTGGCCGTAATAAACACATTAAACATTTTTTAGGTGGCTGCAGTTTAAAATTTAATTGATTTATGTGTTATGTAGCTGCATCGACAGTGCCAATTTTACAATGTCAAATACTTTCAGACCGCTATGTTCGACCAGAAAGTGTTTTATAGTAGGGAATTGTCACTTTCAGTTAAATTAATTGCAAACGTCATCTTTCTGAATGCAAGTGCGGCCAGAATCATTGACTTTCAGATATAGCCGCCTAAAAAAATTATTTTTAAAAATTTGTATCATTTGAAAACGTCTAAACGTATTGGACGAAATTTGATACCATTATGTTTTTAACGATGAGAAATATGATTTCGATTCCTACAAAAATGACGATATATTGGTTGATATTTAAGCTGATCTTCAAACTATGACAGATAAAAGCTCATATAATTTTTTTTTTTAAGTTTATATAAACATATGTCCGACATTGATTAGTTACGAAGTTAGGAGATTTCAAACTTAAAATTAAAAAAACATTACATATTAACAAGTTTAAAAACTTAAAAAAACAAATACGTCAATATTTAAAGACAACTTTAAAATAAATTCAACTTGCACGACACAATGACGTTTTTGTTTGGCATTCTATCCAACTTTTCAAAATTAAATTTCAAATTTTTCCGTTTTAATGATATTTACCTAAGTTTTTTCTTGATAAAATTTTGTGTTTGGTGTTATTGCATGCAGAAAAATATTTTCTGTCGAATAGTCACAATTGCCCCATGAGGTTCCATTACAAAATGGACCAAATTCTGACCAAAACCTTGAAACGCCTGCTTTGTAACCCAGCAGAAGGCGCTATTAATGCAATATTGAACTACATAATTTTTTATCAGTTTTGAACCATTTTGCAGCCACCTAGATGCAGAAACAAAAACTGTTTTTTTGTTGCTATGGTGATAAAAATTGACGACTGATACGTTTTTGTATTTAAATTGTCAAACTGATTCAAAATAACAAAATAAAAGTATATGGTTCTATTTAAAATTCACAAGATCGCATCGTTTTCGGAATAAACGGAAGTAATACCGCTCCACAAATATCACAATAAATAACATTTTGTATGTATATATACTCGTATAAATTTCATTTGTCTAGCTTCATAAATAACAAAATAAAACAGCCTTACCTATGGCTTGGGTCAACCGGTATAATATATTTTTTTATGACAATACGATTATTTTTATTTATTAATAAAAATAATCGTATTGTCATTAGTAATACAACCAGTGTATTGATGATATATCGAATTTTAAATGTGTTTAATAGCGCGCTCGCGTGGTTTCCAAGCAACATAGTTTATCTAGAAAAAGAGAGCAAATCATAAGCAATACAACAAGTGGTCCGTGTATTATCGGTATTAGAATGAATGTTTTATTTACAAAATATTGATAAACGAATCACGAAGTTATATTTCGCATGAGAGTATACTTTTTGAATTTAAAACGAATATATAATTAAAAATTTTATATTGACGGACTATAATTTGTTAAACATGCGTTGCTAGGATTTGATTGCCGTAAGAATATAATTTTGGCAAAAATCAACAACGTTCAACAATATCAATTTTATTCAGTTGTTTGTTATTAATAAGTAAAAATACAATTCGTGTTGTATTGTCACTGTGGTACGTCGATTGCTATTTTTGGCAATGACTTTTTATAAATAAAAATGGGGAGACGTGAAACATTGAAATCCATATTTTATAGGAAGCTGTGCATTTTGGTGCGTCATATTATTACTGTCACTCATAATTTTCTTTGTCACTGTCACTTATATAGTTCTTGTTTTCTGTGCGAACTTCATGTTGTTAAAGATGGCAACGTTTGTCCTGTCCTGACGCGCCATTAGATGTTTCACATCAAACAATATCTGTCACATATAATTTTTTCAAGAATTAAATAACTACTCAAACAACACGTTAAATAAATACGTGAAGAGTATGGAGAAAATATTTCACTTGTTTGCTAATGAAATGTTGTTAGTAGCCAAGAGCTAAATTAATGTTTGTCATCTACTATTAGCAAAAATAACAGCAAATTATAGTAGTCATTTTGATACATACAATTTATCAGTGCCCTAACCGAATTTTACTTTCTTGTTTTTTTTTCTAATTTACTGTTAAATTGATTTCTTAATTTACATTTTTTTTTTCGTTATATCCTCTACGTACTAAATTCTTCAACTACTTCCGTTAAAGCATTGTATTTTTTTACTGTGTCTATAAATTTTATATGTAACATCCCATAGTTTAGATTTACTGTAGTATATAATAATTTATCAACTTCAAGGTTTCATAAAAATTTATAACTACAAACTTTGTCTAGAGCAAAGAGAAAAGTTAAGAGCGTCTTTGGCATTATGTTTTGTGTATTTAGACCACCTCTTTTTGCTGCGGAATCTAGACTCCACAGGTAGTTTTGGCCCTTTTTATTTAGCATAGTTATTTATTATTTAAAAAATATTCTGCTAATGTTTACAATTCGAAAAATACATTTAGCCGATAACATTTAGGATAATACATGAAGGCTGACGAAACAAAAATCTGCCAATGGAAAGTTCCTTAATAATATTGATTATTATAAACTATTAACTAGAAGGAATAAAGAAGAAATTAAGCATTCTGTGATTCTTTCTTTTTAAATTCTGAATGTAACGTCACATTGTTCAGGTTTACTGTAGTATACACAATATGCATAACACATAAAAATTATTACATAAAACTGACATAAAACATAAAGTTGAACATATGAGAAACCATGTTAGTGAATATTCACAATGGGCATAACGCATAAAAATAAAATTGCATAATACTTACGTAATCATAAAGTTGAACATATGAGAAACCACGTTAGCGTTCACAATGGGCATAAGAAATGTTGATGCTTATGATCGATTTATGTACAACTTATAATTGGCATAAAAGTAATGCATACGTCAAATAAATAAATATATATATCGTTACAAAACAACAATCTCATATATATATATATATATATATATATATATTGTTGTTATTTTGTAACGATTTTGAGCAAAAACCTGAATGAGCGGGACTTGGTAATGGCTTAGTTTGCTTTAATATTGTGTTGGATTTCATTTTTTGTGGTTTTGCTGCAGCCTCTTCTTTAAACATCTTTGGAAACTTTATTAGGAGTTGTAAAAGTGTCGATTTTCATTGACTCATTGTTTTATTATTTACTGCGTTTTTTTAATTTTTTTAGCATACAGGGTTGTTGCGTCTCTTTTTGGGTATTCACATTCACAGGTTGTAAATTTGCATTATTTTGACGTGTGTCAAAATTTTGAGGTTACGTTAAGATCTATCGGCAGTGCATCGTTGACTTTATTAGTCGTGCAATAAGCGTTAATATATCAAAGTCGCAAGCATCATGCAAGAAAAAGATAAAACGCGTTTGCGATTTAAATATGACGATGACGTAATTCTTCTACGCAAGATAGTGTCTCAAAATCCATTTTTAAATGGATGTGCTACATGGGACGAAATTAAAAATAGTATAACAATATTAACTTAAAAAAGTTTTAGTATTAAAACAATTTAGCAACACGCACAATTGTTATTGGAGCAATGTGAATATAAAGAAAATAAAAATCAAAAAAGGTTATTTATTATGATGAAATATTTTAATATTTCTAATTTATAATTACATTGAAAAACATAGTTCAGGTGTAGAAGAATCCTATTCTGAAAAAGATGTGCTGCTTCAAGAGAATCATGATATTTTACATGATATAAAGAATTTAAAAAAAGTAATTAATGCTCTTCTGGTAGATTCGTTGGAGATTATTCACAATTTTAAACCAAGCATTTTTAAGTGGAGATGTTGCAAATATAGCAAATACAAGAATAAATGACAGATCGAATATTACAAACTTGTTACATAAAGAAAATAGCTGGAATATATGAAGGCAAACACCAGGGAAGCGATTTACGCTATACCTCGGTAAATATGCCTTAGTTTTCCAAGCGGAACCATTGAGTGGTGTGCCAGCACATAATAGAGTCGGAAATTTAATTCAACAGACCGATTATCATCATGTCCGACAACCCAGCAGCATTACAAGCGTTACTATTACCAGTAATAAAATCCAAACTAGTCTTGGATTGCATATATAGTTTGGAGGCACTGGTCACTAACAACAGAGTACGCCTAGTCTGGATACCGAAAGACCAAGGCATAGATGGGAACTTTAAGGTCGACCCGCTACCCAAAAAGGGAACAATTGGGACATTTATTGGACCAGAATCCACATTCGAGATTCCACACGAAATCGAAAAAGAAATAATCCAACGCAAACTCGCAAAGCAACACAACAACTTATGGAAAAACTGTCAGGGGATGAATCGCATAAGATTATTCCTAAGGGAACCGACACAAAATACTCAAAAGAAAGTATTGCATATTAGTCGAACCAAACTGCGAAGGCTCACAGATTGGGTATACAAGAAAATCCACTATGCTGCGGATGTTTGAAGGACAAAGTGACTCCGCAGCATCTGCTGATTAAATGGGAAGTATTCAATATGTAACGCACAGTTGACTTTGGCAAACATATGCTAACCCAAGAAGAGCTGAAAACAATCCCTTGGCAAAAACTCCTGGACTTCATAGAGGATACAGAACTGCTAAAAGTGTAAGATATCCGAGGTGCACAATATGACCACCAAGGACGCAGTGCAGGGACGCTTGATGAACCACCTCATGAGTGAAAAAAGTCTACAAACTTAACCTGGTCCGCTAGAAAAGGAAACAAAGTTTAATAACGGCGTACGTGGGGCATATAATTGGTGATTATTTATAATATTACTATATAATCGGCCATACTAGTGTATGATTGGCTATTAGTTTACTTACCTCGCCTCACAGGTGAACGTAATCGCCGCTGTAGCTTGACCGACTAAAATTTGTATTGGCTAGTCTGTAATTTTTGTAAGTGGCTGCTCATATATTTTATATTATTATAATTTAAAGTAACAGTTAATAATGCCGTTTGTAAAGGATACTCTTAAGTTTTTTGTCTTTTATATATTACTTTTATATCTTGATGGCAAAATAAAAAATATAAAAAACGCATATATGTGTAATCATTGAATTAATTTAAACAAACCCCAAATAAAAATATATATGCACAATATGATCAATCAACCTAACTTTTATAATAGTTTATTACCTTTTTTTTTTGTTGAGGCGGCTGGTATTATTCTAATTTTATTAAATAATTAAATTTAAAATTTACTAAATTAGTATAAAGAATAACATTTGCACTGCAATCTATCGCGCAACGAAAACATTGTTAATGACAAAAGTTAGTTTTTTTTGTAGAATCAGAATCTCCAATGAAAACTTTGGATTATCTTGACGCAAAAAAGTACCCATTAGATGTGTTAGTCCTGTTTCAATAACTAAACGAAATAAACCAAATAGAAGCAAACATCGAAACCGGCTTTTGAAAAATCGTGCTTTCTTTGGAATCCAAAAATAATAAAAAATCTTTTAACTACCAATAAACTGCTGTTGCAAATTAAACACAGATAACCTTATCAGAATTCTAGCATTTTTAGTTTTCGAGAAAACGTCAAAATTTGCCCACTCCCTGCGTTCATATACCTGCGGTATATCATTTTATTATTTCTGAATAATCATTTGTTATTTACAGCCCATAATATTTTTCTATAAAAATGTTTATATACTTACTTTTTTAATAATATTTTTATTACTTGTGTGTATAGGAGGCTCCAAGATGATTTAGCTGCTTGTACAGCGAATGCAAGAAAGTGTCAAAATGAGTTAGAAATTGCTAAAAGACAAATTGACGATATGAAAACTCAATTACAACATTATGTAGCAGAAGTCAAACGTATTGAAGATCTTATGGCGCATAAGGTAAGTTGTTTCAAAATAAATTGTAATTAATAACTTTATTTTGTACTTAATCTTAAAACGTATTACTTGATCTTTAATTGTTAATAGATAATTAAACAGTTAAATATGTTAACAGGGTGTATATTAGTTGGAGAAACGCCAGATAACTTTATAGGTCCTGCCAAAAGAAAACGAAAATCTTAATTCCAAAATGCTGAAAAACTCTTTGTTTGATTAATTAACTATATTCTACTAACAACGATCTTTGCTAATGCTGTTGCAACATATTTTATTCAACTTATCTTATCTACAACCCAAATAATTATTTCGACATAAATTAAAACTGGATACCAAGGAAATTTACGGTTACATACGACGGTTTTAAATTGATTGAATTTAATTTAACATCTTTGCGACCATTTTACCTTTTTCAACCAATAAACAACATGAGCTATATTAACAAAATTAATAATCAAAAAATACAAAATGCAACATTTTTATTTACAAGTGCTACACAAATAATATTATTTTGCAATATTAGTCAGCTAAAAGGGTTTTAACTGGCGATACGAGGAGTTGACTGGCGAGCCGACAGGCTGACCTGTCACCTCGTTAAACCTTAAAAATTACTTTGCGTATAATGTAATATATCTTATTTGTTTATCACTTGTAAATTATTGTAAAAACTGTTAAATTTTCAAAATTATTTTATTTATTAAATCTACAATAAAATCACATATGTTGCACATGAAATCATCACCGTAACAAGTGATATTTATACATCGCTTATTATCGAACAAGTCAATTTAGTTCTGTTGAGCATTTAGTATTTAGTGAATAATGAACGTAACAGAGAAAATCGAAGGTGCGAAAGTATTCCGACTTCACAAAGTAGCAAATAATAATAATCCCATATTTTTGTCTTGGAAGATGTGCTTCTTCTCTACTTATATACCAAATTACACTAATGTATAAACTCAACAGCGTTTTGTCAAAATGCTCCATGCTAAAAAGCTGTTTGCAGTTAAAAAGGAATTAATGTTTGCAAGTAAGTAGTTTTATTAAGGTGTATGAAAAATCTAATATCATTATTTGATCAATATTTGTAGATATTATAAAGTTATAGCTTTTTCAAAAAGAAAAACCGAGAATTACTAAAGAACAAATTGAGAAATTTCTAATAGAAACTCCTGATGAGCAATGGTTATTAGCAAAAGTTGTCACAATTTTTGGAATATTTGTAATATGCTGTTGCGACGATCTTTTAAGGTTTTAAACTAATTTAACACCGTCGCCACCAAATTTAAAAGATACTAGTAACGTGTAAACACAAACTTACATCGTTTCCATAGAGCTATAATAAATGGCATTTACAAGAGAGTAACAAATAATAGTATATTACATATGAAGAGTTGTAAGTAGCGTATTACGCACGACTGGAAAAGTTTTTTTAATTAATCGGAATTACCTTGGATTTGTATTTTTGACATTGATTAATTATAACTGTATTTATTTATATTGCTATAACTGGTCGTTGTCTAAAAACCACACTAGACATCCAAACCGTGCAATCGCATATATTACGGCGCACAATGGATATAAAAACCGAACAAGTCGAAATCAAAAAGTTCATGAAAGCGTATGTTAATATGTTTCTTCAGGCTTAATAACATATCTATCAAACAGAACCATTAACATTTTTCCTGATTTTACCATTCCCCTCGTACAGTCACTCTAAACTCGGTCATTTATTATTAACTTATTAACACAACTTAGTGGGCATTGCGCTTGCTTATATATTTTGATACTTTATGCATTATTAAAGAAAAAACATTTAAACATAAAATAGAAGTTATATATTATATTTAAATATATATATATAAATATATATTGCCTATTTTTAAACATATATGAACAGTTGTTTACAGGTACTAATTTTTTATTTAAAATTTTGAAATAAAGTTATTTTTGTCAATGTCTTGATCCTGCTAGGGCAAAATCTTTTTATACACATGTAGTTTAGACTAACCCCAAGCAGATGTTGACGAAACTTCTTCCCCAGACCTCCCTCCCTCCATATCTGCCTCTTTTTTTTTAATATAATGAATGTCACTGCAAATTGAATACAATAATTTTATTTTTAAATAAAACCTTTTTTGTATTTAGAATTATATTTTAAATAGTGGAAAATACTATTTATTATTGTTTATTAATAATATAAGATTATTTATCAAATGTTTTTTTTTTCTCAAAAATTGTTGTTTATTTTTTATTAAATATACCTTCTTATAATTAAATATTATATTTTATTAAATTATATTGCTAAAAAACACATAATATAATTTTGTCCGGTTTTTAACTACAAATACTCCACTGTGCTGCGTGTTTAAACGCCCGCTTACGCGATTAATCAAATATTCCAAATTTATGATAGAAATTGTAGAAAAAATACGAGTTTTGATCTTCTATTACAGAATGAATATTTGTAATTGTGTTTTGTGATTAATTTATAGGAATAATAAGTTACAATAGTAATACTAACTTTGGTATTATCTGCTTATCATACCAATCAATAGAAAGAAACATCCAAAATAATTGAAAAATAAATATAATTAAAAGATGAAGCGCTGGAATTAAGATTATTGTTATTTTTGTTATCATTTTATGAATTTAATATTAAGTGCAAAATAAAATATGAGTATAAAATCTTTATTGACTCTTGTGAACATCTTTCACTTAACGATAAAGTATTTTTTCATTGTTTGTATAATAAATTAGTAGAATAGGTACATACTTATTTGTTTGAATTATTTGTATTTATAGGAAATTGAAAGGAGTGAAATGTTAGACCATTTTAGAAGTTTATCACATGAAGCAACTGTCTTAGAAAGCAGCAATCATAGTTTAGAAAATGTAGCATCTCAAACTAAAGTACAACTTTCTGTGGCGTTAGATCATTCTACAGATTTGGAGAGAAAAGTGGATGAACAACAAATTATGATTAGAGGTTATGAACGAGAGGTAATTTAATTTAATGCTTTCTCATATCCAATATTTATTAAAACGCAAAGGGTAATCAATTTTTTTCTATTTCAAATTAAAATTCAACGAAGCCTTGTGAACGTGTAAAATCTTAAGATACAGAGTGTTTTAATAATATTTATTAATTATTGTCATAATTTGCAAACGAATTTAAAAATCTACAATTAATTTAAATGTAAAGGAATACGATTAATCTAAAAGCGAATTAAAAATCCTCAGCCGTCCCAAGGAGAGTTACCTACATTATAGTCACATTAAACTCACTCACTCACTCACTCACTTACTCACTCACTCACTCACTCACTCACTCACTGACGTCACATAAATATGTACATATGTATGTGACTTCGAACCACTGACGGTTATGCTGACTTCATAATTCACAAATAAACCTCGGTTGCAGAACGATAGCATAGATCTTAACACATCAAAATTGTTAGGAATGTATATAGTCAGTAAATACAAAGATGTATGCTATTGTGAAACTATTTCAAAATAACAAAAAATGTATATGTTCAATTTAAAATTCACAAGATGGCGTCGTTTCCGGAATAACCGGAAGTGATAAAGACTTCACAAATATCACAATAAATTGTATTTGTCTAGCTTCAGA
Organism: Tachinus sp. AB-2021; assembly: GCA_030264575.1. NCBI lineage: Eukaryota > Metazoa > Arthropoda > Insecta > Coleoptera > Staphylinidae > Tachinus > Tachinus sp. AB-2021. Next base: position 9,571 of record JARJEC010001785.1, on the reverse strand, counting down.
AATAACAAAATAAAACAGCTTTACCTATGGCTTGGATCACCCGGTATAGGGAAAAGTATTGGTTTTATACCAAAAATTTGAAATTGAGATTTCAACGGAAATATACGTTTTGGGGGTCTAAAAAAGTGGTTAAAAAAATCTGTATTTATGTACGTACAGTCATGCTCACATAAATCTAGTACACACATATTTGATCTGTGTAACAAGGTCTTTAGATTCACAGTCACATATAACGCAAACAATTTTTAAGATATTGATTTGAAATTTGGAGAATATGTCAGAAGTAAGCTCTAATTGTGCCTCCCAAAAATTTGTTAATTTGGCAACATGTGGTCAATTGTCTTTCAAAAATAGCCATAAACGGCCTTGATTTGAACAGAATAACAAATGATAAAAGATAGGTAAAAACTTGAATGAAATTAGTTTTTTTCTTTGAGCCTTTTAAAATTGATCTATTTTAATACTATAAGCAGGCGTTGAAATGCGATATTTTATTACAGAACAATTTTTTATTTTGTTACTAGTAAGGAAATATTTTAGTACCCAAAAACACATATCACGTGCCAAAAAGTGAAGTTAAAGAAAATGTCACCTTTCAGGTTATAATATTGTACAGTGGTAGCCAATTCATTGTAATAATTAATAACTGAAATTATTATCACATAAAATATATTAAGTATTACAATGTAGGTATCAATAGTATTATATGATATGAATGGTTTTATATTATAGAATTACTTAAAATCAAGAGAATTGGTTTATTAAGATTTATTAATTTTAGTTTTATATAAATATTGCACATATGTGACGTTACATGACAATCCATATTATATTTATTTCATATGTAAATATGGTGGCTTACATTATATTTATAAATTAGTAAAATTAAGAACTAATAGATGACACTTTTGTCTTTTCTCAGTCATTTTTATAACCAACAAGGTCAACACAAGACATGTCTGTCTGTCTGTAGTAATTATGAAAAAGGTTATGATTCTGACTATAAAACTTTTGCTTTTGATGTATTGATAAATTTAATACCAGACTACCGCAAATAGTATTAGTTTATACTATTCACCAACAACCCATGCCAACTTTCCGCGCGAATTATTTTATTTCATTTATGATTCTTTTAATCTTACAAAAACTGAACGGACGAAATATATTATATCTTTGGGGAAAAATTTTTGTGCGTATTGCGGTTTTTTAGATTTTTAGAATCTTTTGGTCTACAATTTTCTCCGAAAATAAATTTACTTCATTCTTGAAAGCAAAAACATTTAAATCTAATTTCTTGAATCATGCAATTAATATAGATTTCTGAAATAACAAAAGAAGTTAGAATTAAAATAATTAAAGCAAGTTAAAAAAATATTATATCCATTTAGCGAGTTTCGGCCTTTTTGCTGGTTTTGGTCACAGTTTTGGTTTCAGCTAAGAATTGGCCGAAGGTTAGGCTAAAAAGTAGCTCTTCAAAAGACAATATGAAGCTATTTACAAAAATTGACAATCGTTTAAAAATATTGTTTTAAAGTGAGTTTTATCAATATACTGTTGTCTGATTCTACTTTACTACTTGCTACTCTGGCTTTATTTAAAAAAAATGTAAGGGTGCTTGGACCACACAGCAGATGTAAAACTTATTTTAAAATCGAATCCGGAACGTCGGGTTATAAATTATTAAATGTGCATCAAAGTAAATTAATTAAACCGATTTCTATACATTGATATTGGCATAAGTTTTTGACACTGACAAATATTATTAATTATTTTGACAAATTTGATTTGTTTATATTGATGTTGCTGCATCTCAATTCCACTCATCGATTTTACATCTTTGGTGTCAAAGATTAGTTTTTAATATATTTGCGAAGAAGAGAAAAGATATAACATCAATGAGTGGAATAATAATAGATTCGCGTGACCCTAATTATAATCTTGTAAAAAATCCCACCCATAAAGTTTTCCTTCAAAATATTTTTTTCTAATTCATTTCAAACATTTCTTTTTGTTTTCAAATCATTTCCTTCACAATGAGCAAGTTTGTGAAACAATTGTTTTATTTATTTGATTGTGTTTTGACTAGAGTCTTAATTAACTTATATAAATATAAGTTGTGGTGTTATTGGTTATTTTCTAAATAATTTTGTATCTATTTACATTAGAAAAGTAAAGTGATTCCCAATAAATTAAAGTCTTGTATAATTACTTATTCTAGTCGAATAATCTATTACAAGCTAGGAAATACACTACTAATACTAATACATAATAATACATTAGTATTTTTGTCAATGTCAATTTTACTAAATTTGAACTTAATTACATTAATTTCCGTTAAGGTTTCAGCTGAAAATCATGTTTCAGTCTGATACAAGTAGAAATCAACGGGTATTTAATTTTTTTATTTGCCCAAGTATTTTTTTCTCAATATATTTATCAAATTTACTATAAAATGTATAGTACTCGTATTTATAATTGTTGCGTTTTACCTGGTTTTTACTCGGGGCCCGTATGTATTGTATGTGTGTATGTCAAGTTAAGGATTACTCTAGAGAAAATTAGAAACATTAGTCAAGAAAAATTCGAATTAGTATGCAATAATGAAGATGGTTGTTGATCTCGAAACGTTTGTCGTTGACACGTTTTTTTTTAATAAATAATATTTAATGTCCGACAATCCGTTTTTAAATAAACCAATTTATTACATAACATACTCATGAACGTCTAATCTCAACAACAGAATTATCCTAATATTTGGTTATATATTTTTTTACAAATATACAGCGAAAAATAAAGTTGCAATTTTAGTTTTTGATTTTTGCCCATTTTTGAATATTATCAATATTTTTTAGTAATATTTTAGTACAAATTTAGTAAATCTTCTGTAAGAATCAGAATTTTCTGATAAATCGTATCTTTTAGTGAGTATTCTTTTTTGCATTATTCAAAGTTTTTGTGATATTTAAAAAACAGTAGTAAATTTTAGGTAGTGTGTACTCATTATAACTTCTAGTGAGTTTTCTGACGTCATTGCAATTTTTAGTCCTATTCTTGTAAACTGTAATTTTCAGTATAAATAGTCGCTTTTATTGTTGTTATAAAACTTACTAGTAAACTTGTGTCATAATTTATAATTAATTACTTTCCTCTCCGGAGTAAAAGAATCATTTATTTCAACATGGAGCAATCGCGTGATATTTATTTAATAATTATAATATTCTAATTTTCAATTAACTTGTTTTAGCTATTTTGCATTTTTATTTTGTTGTAATCTTAGTTGGGCTATTAGGTCTTGGCGAGTGATCAAAAATAACTCATTTATTTTTATTATATATTTTGTTAGCTACATAGTTTGAAAAAAACAAAATATAATATTTCTAGTAAGTATATTGCAATTTTTAATGATTTCTCACAAAGGTCATTTTTAGTTAATTTCCCGAAGCAGATTCAAATTTTTTTGTTATTTAAAATAATTGATCTTATCTATTAACTGTTATTTTGTAATACTTAGTTTTAAATGTTTGCGTTTATCGTATGTAATCCACGTTTACTTTTCGTCAAGAAAAGCAATACGATGGCGGTCAAATTTTGACGGCAAATTAGTATTATGTGTGCTGCAGCTAAACTTTTGATCAAACATTCATAAAAAATGAACTTTGCGTTCGATGCGTAGTAATAAATACGTATTCAAATATTGTAGATAACTGAACTCACATCACAAGTAGCACGTTTGGAAATAGAAATGAAACACTATCAAAATCAACTTGAAAGAGCCGAAAGTGATTTGAAATCTTCACAAGATCTTTGTGTTAAATTAGATAAACAGAAGGATGAATTTCAAAAACAACTAAGAGAACAAGAACTGGAGAAATCACAAGTAAGACATTTTATATAATAATGTAACAAGTTTTATATTTATTGTATTTAGATTGAAAGAAACATTAATAGAATGAGAAGTGAATCTGAATCTATTCAAAGAACAATGGAAAAAGATCAAAGTACTGTAGGTCGTTTAGAAAGTTTATTAGCTGACAATAGGCAGGAATCTGTTGAACAACGATTATTAAATCAAGAACTTCAATCAGAAGTAGTACGACTCAAGAAAAAAATTGAAGAAATGAGTTGTAACCTGTAAGAAAACGTTTATTTTTATATAATTTACTATTTTGTGTTTTTATTTGTCTTATTTGTTATTAATGCTTTCAGTTTAAGTACCACAGAAAAGTTAGATATATATCAAGAAAAAGCACTAGAATATAGCCATCAAAATAAACAACTTCGAAGAGAAATATCTAATGAAAGATTTTTACAATGGAAAGATGATCAATCATCTACAAAAAAATATCCATCATTATAAATCTTTCATTAATTAATTTTTAAGCACAACTTATGCTGTATTTCATTTTTCTCATAGCCTTGAAATTCAAGATATTTTGAAAAGTCGAAATATGAATTCAGCTATAAATGATAACGCTTCTACTTCATCTGACCAGCACCGTGTTCATCAACCAATAAACCATCTAGCCAATAAACCATCTAGTGGCATTTTAAGAGGAATATTACCAAGCCAATCTTGTGAGAAAAGACATTGTTCTAAATTATGTTTTAAGGAAGACCCTACTGTATATGAAATACCATTTGACTCAACTAAAGATGCCAATACAAATACTGAAACAATCAGTCCATCTGCATCATATCAAGGTTTCCTTTATGAAGATTCAAAAAATAAAGAAAATGTTCCAGTAAAGACAATTGTTTGTTCACCATGTAAATGCAAACCAATTTGCTTGAAAAGTTGTACTAGCCCATCATATAAATTGAATTTATATCAATATGATGACCTTGGATGTGATTACGAAGATTCAAATTAATTGTATTGTATTAATAATTATATTTTTGTATTTATTTTATATATTTTTCTAACTTATTTATTTGAAAACATTTTGATTAATAATTAAATTTAAAAAATTAGGCCAAAAATTACCCCGACATTTCGACTTCCATAAATTTAATATATTCCCTTTAAGTTTTACAATACAATCAAAATATTTATATATATACATAGTATCAAAAACGACAGTTTATTAAAATACCCTGTATTTCTAGACAATATTAACTACCAAATAACCCAAAATAAAATAAGTGAATAAGTTTTTCAATTTACAAGTTATTTTTACAAGTAGTGATATACGTAGTTCTTTATTATTGAGATAAAATTGGTAAAATGGATAATACTTATCACATTTATGATTGTTATTCTTCTATTAAAATTTAATTTATTTTATATAATTTGAATTTAATTAAATTTAACATAAAACACATTTTTCTTCTTTTACTTAACTAGGAGATTGTTCCATAGTCCCAGGGCGAATGAAACAAAAGTCGCTGACAACGGCTAGAATCCCCCACCCCCCTCTTATACTATTTTATTTTATGTATTGAAAGATGTTAAAAAGGAGAAAAAATATATGCGTTTTTCCTGGACATAATTTTTACTTTAATATATTATTAGTATATATTGAGTCATCAAATAGAGTGTGGGTAAATGGAGAAAAGAGTGAAAGATTTTGGTGGACGAAAGGAGTGAGACAGGGTTGCCCACTGAGTCCCATTCTATTTGCAGAGTATATTTCAGGTATGGAGGAGAAATTGAGCCTTGCACAAACAGGTGAGATTGTGGTAAGATGAGAGAAAGTGTGGCTCTTGACGTATGCGGACGATATGGTAGTGCTTCCTAGGGAAGCAAAAGAAATGAAAGAGGTGATGGAAAATTTGGAAAAATATTTTAGAAAGGAAGGTTTGGAAGTCAATGTGAGCAAAACGAAAGTAATGATGTTTAGAAAAGGGGGAGGCAGAAGAAAAGTCTAAATGAGAAGGATAAGAAATTGACGAAGTAAAAACATTCAAATATTTAGGCTATGTTATGAGTGCAAATAATGAGAATGAACACTTAAATGAACTAGCGTGAAAGTTAAATAAGGTGGTGGATCAAGTATGGGGAATAAGTGAAAGAAAGTTTGAGAGTATAAAAATTAATGGTATGATGTTTGACGGTTTAGTAAGGAGTATGATATTAGGAGTTGATCCAAGCAAAATACTGGAGATGGGTGCTAGGATTAAATAGGCAGACAATATATATTATTCTAGAGAAAATAAAAAGGGATAAAATAAGGGTGGAAGCTGGAAAATGGGTGATATAGTTTGATGATAGATTGAGCAATGGAATGAGTAAAGATCTTACAAGAAGGAGAAAATGAAAGTTAAAAATGAAAAATTGGTAGTAAAGAGGGAAAAATATTGTAATAGAAACGGGTATGCTAGTTTTGTATAAGAAAGAATGAGAATAAATGAATACGCATGGGGTGAAAAAACTGAAAGAGATAGGGATATACAAAGATAAGAAAGAAAACACGTGTGAACGAGACTAGGTACAATGAGAATTATAAATATATAATAACAGCCAACTTGACATTGTACTTAGAAAATAACAGTTTTAGTAAAAACGGGAAAAAGTTTATTGCAAGAGTTAGGTGTGAAAATGATTAAAATGTATCAAAATTTTGTATGGAAGAAGAAGAAAAAGTTTGCAGGATGTGCGGAGAGGCCAATGAATCAATTGAACATATGCTGAAAGTAGTGAGGTGAGAGAGGAACAATTAAAAAGAATGGTAGAGGCACAGAATAGATGAAGTCAGTTCAAAAAAGAAGAAATGTCTTGGCAATAGATAATTAGTTTTTTTGTTCGATGTAAAAGAATAATTTTTAGTTTATTTTTATTTGTGTATGATGTTGTTACCTACAACTTGTATGTATTTTCACGGCCGAAAGGCCAAGAAATAAACAAATATTATTAAGGACGTTATCACTACAATACATTATTAAAAATAGTGTCGGCGAAAATTAGTGAATTTGTTGCGTTAAATTAAATACTCTGTATATTTTTGTATACTTTTCTTATGGATGCGTGCTCTTTTCGTTATCACCTGTACTGCCAAGTTCTTCGAGCAGTGCTTTCATTCTTGATTCTGAGCTTATATCTCTGATCATAACTAGTTTGTGTATGGGATCATTATTGGCTCTTCTCATATTGAAGCCTTCCATTCCTTCGGTTAGTTTCTCCGTTTATTTTTCTGCAGGGGTTCAGACCTTGTTGATTACTAATAACGACTCCCCCTTTTCTCGTTTCCCATATCTCTATAAATGTCGTGCCGTTCATCTAAATTTTTGCCATTCTCAGTAGGTCGGCATATGATTTTTATTTGCTGCCTGCAGTTTATTGTAATGTGATTTTCTTACTAAAATATCGCATAACCCTTAACTGGTGCGGTACGGGTCAAATTGACCTTGGCAATGCAATTTTTGCTTCTATAACAGGTGCTACATAAAATTTTGTTACAAGTCGTGCAATAGCTTTCTAAAATTATGCGTTTTAAGTAAATAAATTATTTAGTTTTGTTTAAAGTTTAAGCCCCTTAAACTTTAAACAAAACTGGAGGATGCCGGGTTAATTTGGCCCGTTCTCACCAGTTACGTTAGTCCGTTGATTTTTAAAGCAAACTATTTTATATAAACGTGACTTACATTTTGAATTTTAACTTAAAACAGCAGTTCAACGGTTCTTGACTAGGTAGCGCCACAAGCAAATGGAATTATTTGCAAAATCTGGCGGCATTCGAATATAGTGTTGTTCTATTCGAATTTCTCGGACTCCAAAATCCGATCTGAACTGTTCAACTGTTCGAGCGAGTAAATGTTATACAATGTGTATAAAGTATGTGTTCCGGTTGCTCCGTATGGTTATTTTATAATAAAATTGTTCGCTCAGATAGATAGGTGGAGAAGTATAATGCACCAACCAAAATATTAGTTTATGATATTTACAAAACCATTCATAGCTGAAAATATGAAACAATAGCAAAATGAAAACGTCGGTAGGTACCTAATTTTATACAAATTTAAATAATAAAATATTACTTTAAAAATATATTTATAAATAAAAACTATAAAATTAAATATTTAACATGTTTTATCAAATTAAAATATAATTATTTAATTATTATATATATATATATATATATATATATATATATATATATATTATATATTAAATTTTACATTGAAAATCTTGTTTAGAGTTTTAAATTACCGCGGTTATAATTAGGATTTACATATTGTTGTTGGATAATTGATTTTAAACTTTATTTAATCTTTTTTAGTCTAAAGCCAGATTTGCATTGTGATACTGGTTGCTTGTAAATTATATTGATTGTTCTAGACAGTATCAGTAATCTAACTATGAAGATCAGTTATTTTAGGAACTTTTTCTAACTAATGGAGAGATTATCTCTAGCATAAAATGATCTTTTTAGGACTAGTTGGAAAATTTTATCATAAAATTTTGATCTTTTGGTGATAAAAGACTAAACTTTATTATAAAATTTAAAGTACTGAATGTCATTCTCCGCTGGAAATAACCTCCTTAAATTTATTCATTTAAGCAAAACCATTACGGAAAATTTTTAACCAGAAATATTTTTAAACAAAAAAGTTTATTTATAGTGACGATTTGATTTGATCGCTCTTGCTTAAAAAATAATTATTAGATTATTTATAAGTTTTTATATGAAAATAAAAAAATATTTTAATAATTTTCAACTAAAAGTTATTTAAAATACCGTTGAATCATATTATTCATTTTTAAACGGCAACCAAGTAAAAAAGATTTATTATTATTAATTTATTTTTTGTTGTTGGTTGAATATTAAATAGTCGTTTTAATATTGCCATGGTAGAATATAAACATCTTAAATACGATGATCTTGTCGACATGTTTTAGGATTTTTAAAGCACCTTAAAGAAAATAATTAAGTTTTCTTTAACGACATGTTTTAATTTTTTTTAAACAAGTTACTATGAATACAAATTGATACTTAATATTTAACGAACGAAAAAATTGATTGCCACTCGCGAAAAACGATTAAAGTGGCTCGGTTGTTCTTACGCTATTATTAAAACAAGTTAATAATAACTATTAAATAAATTATTTTTTATTTTTTTAACAAAAAAATTTGAATATTCTATTCATTATATAATAAACGTAGATGCAATATTTCTGTAAATTAGTGTGTGGTTGTACACAATTTGTTTAATTCAAAATTTTGAAAATAGTGAAGCAATTTATTATTATTTGTATATTTTTTATGTATACCAAAAATATTTGTGTTCTGGTCAACGTGTTCCAACGTTCTGTATTTACTTAATTAATATTAATATTATAATGTCACGGTGACAATAATTTTGCATTCTATCAGTACATTTGTTAGTTATTATTAATTTTAAGAAAAACTTTATTCAAATTTTAAATTTGACTTTGAATCTAATTACTAAAATAAAAAGAAATATAGTCTTTTTTAAATTTAAATAACTCATAATCTTTGTCTTTTTGTAAATGTTTGTGTTAAGAAATGCAATGAAAAGACATGAAGCGCCATCTGTCGATAGTAACATAAAACACATACGAGCAGCAGCAGAGTACATCGAGACGTTAAGCTAGCAACGGGTAATCGCGTAG
>JARJEC010001768.1:0-10667 GCA_030264575.1 Tachinus sp. AB-2021 | reverse complement strand
GCAAGCTAATTGAAAATCTGTATGGCATACAGAGTTTACGTCCGATGCCCCTTCTGCCTTCTATCTTTCCTTTGAGTATGAGCTGGGGAATTCGTTATTATTGCCCCCTTAGTATGTGACCCAGGTATCCTATCTTGCGCTGCTTTATGGTGTTAAATAGTGATCTGTCCACTCCTGCCCTTCTTAGCACTTGCTCGTTGGTAATGTGGTCTACCCATGGGATACGGAGCATACTTCTTAATGTATACATCTCGAACGCTTCGATCTTGTTAATAGCTACTGCTGCGGCAACACTACCCGCATGTTTATTAGTAAAAGAAGATCTGGACATTATTAAATTTGTTAAATCATACTAATGAACTAATGAACAAGAAGCAAAGAGACAAACAAGACAGAATACGGTAGACAATGGCAAAGACAATGATGAAAAGGAGAAATAATAGACAAGGGAACTAATACCTGAAATAAAAAATTGGTAGAGGGCAAACCAAACATTCTACTATACTACTCAACTACTAACCGTTCAAGGAGCGTTTGGAAAATAACTACAAAAAATAAATATCACAGTGATGCAGAATATACCCTAGTAGAATGCAAGGCTAAGGAGGACGATAAATAGAGAAAACAACAATCATCAGCAAATGCATGAAAGACGGATATAAATGGAGGGCACTAAAAAATGTTGCAACAAGAGCACTAAGAAAAAAAAACGGAGTAGATAAGTAAAAAAAAAACAAAATAGAATCAAACATGATAAATAGTAGACAAAGAAGACAGAGAATCAAAATGGAAACAAAAGATGACATGGACATGGAAAAAAAGAGGAAGAAAATAAGAAACGCCAAGATAACCATGCTTATAAAAAAATGAAGATGTAAGAATGGAAATGAAAAGAACATTCACGAAAACAATAGTACCAAGCGGAGATAAAAAATGACTTGCTCACGGAAAGTAGAATGACAGAATTGACAAAGCAATTTTGAAATGGAATATACCCCATTTTAAGACTTACAAGAAATACAACAACATTCTGTTTTACGTCCAAACAGTATAAGTTAATCAATATTGGGACTTTTCTGAATAGCTCAATGGCATAAAAGGACAAAGTATAAGAGTGGTGAACATTTAAAAAACATATTCAGGTTGAAAAATAACCTTTAAAATGGTAGCAATGTAAGTAATAGAGGAAACGCTAATCTTTATAGATGGAGATAGGTTGGGGACCCTATGTGTTGATATAGTGTGTATTCCAAAAAACAGAAACCGGCTCATCTTAAATTATAACCGCAGCAATAATCAAACGGACAAACAATAAACAAACCATTATTTTCCACAAAATCATAAACAAAACAACTTATGCTGCAAGGCAAGGCAAAACATTTGGTTCAAATGTATCCCTTCTTTAACTTACGTGCTACAATACTAATATTTATTTATAAATTAAATCTGTAGAACTGGTAGTCAAACAGAAATGCCCCGTTTGCATAGTGATAGTTTTCGCGAGAGTAGCTATCCAGTGTACTCTCATGACAGTGTGGTGTCCACGAGTCAACTTATTACAACAGTGCTGGTAGTTGACAAAGAATTACTGATAGATAATTAATTGCAGCAAAAAAAATAATTCTACAATGACTCATACAACCGCCCAGCTATTTATAAATCAAGAAATTGGACATTAAATCCTCCTGAGATGTTTCTACAAATTTAATCACAAAGCAAAGGTTGGGTATTACAATTTCTTGATAAACAAGTAGCCGATCGGGTGGACTGCTAACCAAAATAAATAATCTGGACTAATAGTTGAACACTTTCTAAAAATTTGTGCTGTTTGGAAAGGTTTTAAAAAATCACAGTTTGTAGATTGTTTCTACAGAATTTCTAAAGTTTGTATGGGATAATAAAATCTACTGAATAGTATAAATAATGATAATTTATAAAAATAGCTTTTTATATATCTAAAACACTTTCAATATTTGTGTAAAACAGAAAGTCTTGCATACACGGTAAAATTACTTGCACTTCACTGTGACAGTTTCCCTTTCAATGTCGCGAGAGTACTCTCAACTATCAAGTCAAACGTGATAGTGCAAGAATGCTCTCAAGAGTGTCACAGTGACTATAAAAAAATCACGCCATTAAAGTTATTGTAATAGTTATCGCAATACCTAATGTCACAAAAACTATCACTGTGTAAACGGGGCTAAACTTGCCGTCTTATACTAAAAAAATCTCGAGAATCTAGATTTTTTTAATATATTGAGTCTTTTCGGGATAGAAGTACATTTTGAAATATTTATTTTTTCAATATTTATAGACAGTAGTAATATTTATTTGTTATTGTGTAACTTTGACATCGAGCAAGGAGTCCTTCAGCCATGTGCATATTATATTTGTAGAATATTTGGATTTTGGAACAAAATAAAAACTATAAAAATGTAGTGTTTTGGTAAAAAAATTAAGACACCTTTTACACTTTTAATATATAATCTTTTAACTTTATTACAAAATAATTGAAAGTGAGTTTGCTCTGGCGGAAAGAAAGCCTAGCTCTCACAGTTCTCCTCCTTCCGATTTACAATATCAACTTAACTGTAATATTACAATATTAACTAATAAGACAACTTTTTTGTCCCGATGGACTGAACCGCTGAATAAGTTAGTTTGATTCATTTTTTCTATTTTGCAAACATATATATATATATATATATATATATATATATGATAGTAGACATTTTTAAACATTTCTAAAATTTGCGAGGTTTTGGACAATTGCAAAAACAAACACTAATGTGATTATCATCAAGCTATCTACAGAATATGTAAGAATATAAATTTCAACCTTTGCTTTTATAACTACGTGTGTAATCCGATGAATAATTTTTGGCCTATTATACAATATTATTAATAATATAAAAGCATCTAATAAAGATTTGTAGCCGCACTTTTTGACTTTTGTTGTTGTTTAGTAAATAACTCATTCATCATAAAAAACAAATTTGATTTTTTCGAATTCTATTTTAAATTTCATGCATTTTTGTAAATTACTGATTAATTTTTTCTAATAACATTAAAAAAATATTTTAAAAATAATTAACAAGAGTAGATAGAATCAATCGTTACTATGTGATAATTCATAATATAAGAAAAAATAAAACTACTGTGTTATGTACAGAAGTACTTTTGAACTTGAGGTTCAGTCAAAACTGCAGTTACTACATAAATGGTGATTTAAAAATATAGTACTTTAATTTTTTCTTATAACAAAAAATAAGTACACACAGAGCAATAGGATAATTTCTGAGATTCTCAACAACGTTCTAAAAACAGTTTATAAGATTTGTAGAGAGTTTTAACTCTAAATCTTTTATACTTATTTTAGAGATCTAATTGGTCCAAACTTATTTTTTTTAATTTTAAGTTTAGCATTTTTCTTCTCTCAAAATGGGTAAAAACAGGTTTAACAAAACTGGCATTTAATTTTGAGAATAAAGAGTTTCGGCCAAATTATCAAGTTCATTTTAATCCGCAATCGATACGTGACTATTGGCACTCTAAAGCAGGAATATACTTAATGATTTGCTTTAAATATATTACAAAATTTATATATTTTATAATGTACTAGTTAATCCTATTAGGCCCATTATATTCGTGATTGCTAAAGTACAACTTAAACAATTTTCTAATAAATCTGATTAAAATCACAAATGATTATTAAATAAACTACTTATAACAATTATATAAATTTAATTTAAAAAAAAATACCTCTCAATAATTAAAATAACTAACTAAATCATTCGTATAAATCCATGTTTAAATAGTGTGTACAACTAAAATGTTTTTGTCTGTCTAGCTAGACAAAATCAATGAAATAAATAATATAAAATAATTCGTTCGCGGAAGCTATGTAGCCGTACTAATTAATTTGAGTATTAAAATAACAGTCCATCATATTATATTATCAGAGACAATAGCCCTTTGAGGTAATTCAGTGGAACCCATAGTCGGATGCATTAATGTGGTTATTTAATGAGCTTAAAATATAAATATAAAACAAGTATATAGGAATTAATGGATATTAAAAGGTAGCTATATTTTCATGTTCTATAAATAATTTGTCAATAATTTTATTGAATGATAAATTTGTTGATGTTAAGCAATTATATTTTCGTTGTCTTCTTCAGACTATAAAAAGTATTTATATTAAATCTCAAAAAAGACATTATATGTTTGTAATTTTATTATAAATAATAAAATAAATTTTTTTTTCTTATAGTACATATTACAACAAACACGAAACATACCTTTTTTGTTTATTTTTATTGATACGTTATCAAAAAACTTATACATTATATTGCATTCATGTAATGTAAATGTTATTTGTTTGTGTGTTGGTCTAAACACAATATTTTTTAATAAATAATTGCGTTGATTTAATTGCTTAATTGTTTGTACTTATTTATTTTATAAAAGTTTGTGGCAATAATATTGTACCTACATTACTTATAAACAGAACTATACTTTTTACAAAGCTAACAACGTTATATTTGCATATACACATTAATGTTTATGTGCGGTCTGGTAATTATTAGCCAACTGTTCCTGTGTAGAATTAAATAGAAGTTTAAATAAACTTTTCCACTTATTGCGCAAGTAGTTTTGAGAGATGGCGGCTATAATAAGAATACTTCTATTTTTTGCAAATAACCGATTTACTTATATTAAGAAAATATTGATGACTGATGAGAAATAAAATACTGACGCTTCTAAATTTAACTCCACTAACAAGCCATAAAATAATACATTAAACAAATTTAGTTTTATACCATTATCAGTAGCGGTTCTGCCATTTTGAGGCAAATTGCAAAAATTGCTGAAAATTGCTTAAATATACATTGGTTGCTCAGCAAACGTTGGTTATCCAAGCAAGTATTATATTTTTATTTAAAAAACCGGAAGAGCCATTAATTATATTGGGAAAATAAAATTCGACGGATTTTTGCGACAGCTTTTTGTTTTATTTAATTACTTAAAATTGTAAAACTGTAAAACATAGCGGACGTTTCGGGAATTTATGTCTATTCCCTTCTTCAGCGCAATTTTACAATCTTAGAAAAAAATATTATTATTCATTTGGATAACAATTTCCTTTTTCGTTGAGATTATAAAAATATAAATAAAAAATAAATAGATAAAAGAAATGGGATAATAATACATTATAAATATATTGTATAATTTTACAAATTCAAACTGACTATTGAAAAAAATCTGATATTGGAAAATGTGCAAAAATGTTTTAAAAAATACAAAAATTAGCAGAATACTATTTGGAATTTCAATAAAAATTGACAAATATCTTATAAAACATTACACAGAGTGGTCAAATTTAGACGTTACTATAGTCAATCTCGGAATTTAAAAATGCTAGATGGATTGTGGCTATTTCAATCGATTGGTAAGGTTAGGTTTTTTTCATATTCAAAGAAAATAGTAGATACATTTGTGTTATACATACAAATAATATACATTACATTGGTTTGCACAATTACATATAAAAAGGGTGGTCTTTCTGCCCGTAAGAGACAAATATCAAAAATATTTTTTGAAAGGCTAGGTGCCAAGAAGAGGTACAGCGGGGCCATTTGTTTTGGTGGATAAAAATATTTCTGAAGGCGTAAAATATTTTAGGACACGCTGAATACGCAATCCATACAGATGGCAATACTTTACGGCAGCAAAAATGCAATAAATTGCCGTTAACAAACGTGTTGAGTTCTACTAATGATTGTGACTTTATCTTTTAATTAATTTCATTTCTGTTTACTGCAAATTGTCTAAAAAAGAATAATCTATCCGGCTATCGGATTAGACTTTTAATTAACTTCATAACAAATGTCTTTGTTTGTGCCTAAAAATAAAGATAAAATATGGGTTCTTTAAATGTCAGTTGCACTGAAAACCTATTTAGATAACAGAGTAGTATATACCTTTATTTATATGTATACAATCGTTTAAGCTCCAAGAGTCAAAAACGCCTAAATTTTAAACGAGGCACGTCGAGCCTTAAGCAATTCAATACCGGGTATATTCACATATTCATTGGAAATAGTTGAAATTCTTGCTGGATCTTAGAATTTCAACAATTTCCAATTTAAAAATAAAGAACAGTTTTCAATTTAGACAAAAAAAGAACGTCCTTCAAAATTTAATATGGGAATTATAACGGCTATTGAGCTAATAGAACAGTTAATTAATTGTCCTTTTTTTTGTATACAACCCTTCTTCGGTATCAAAACAATTTAAAATAGATATAATAGTAAGTTTTATATGGTTTTGACATATTATCTATAATGTTACTTTTTAAATAAATTTTATGACTAGTTGAACTCAGATTATATTATAGAATTTATCAGTCACCTTTATATTAACTATGAGAAAGCTTGCTTACATTTATATCCATCTAAATTATTTCTCGTAAAGAGTTTAATACAAACTAAATTTTATTAACATGACACGGACGGAAAGTTTAAAATTACGTTAATAATCATAAACATTTACAGCAAAACGATAATGCCGAGAAGGGCAGTCTTTAATTTGCACTCAATTCGACAACCCACTGAGAGATAAATTATTGTGATAAAATGTTGTAGTATTACTTTATATTTTATCGTAATGGTTCGATAAACCATATTAGAATAATTCGGGCTTTGTATATTTTTTTTAAATTATTATTAGAAAGTACGACAAATTACTAGGGCACAATATGTAAAATATAATATTCTATAAATTGGTTTATACTGGTTTCTATATCAATAATAATCAAATATATTTTCTACTATCATAAACATTATAGAACAATTAGATGAGTTAGAAAACTCAATATAAAATACGATTTCATTAAAATTCACTTAAAAATGTCAGCATTATCCAATAATATATTTTCAAACCACACAACATTTTTAAAACCAAAATACAAAAAACATTTTAACAAAATAAAACTAAAACACACAATAAAAATGCAAAAGAAAGATTTTTCTTCAAACATTTTCAGTAAAAAAAAAATAAATTTAAATTACAGATATTTTTTACTCAATCTGTTTAGATTTGTTTGCCACCTTGGCGTTGTGATACTGGCTGGCTGCACAAAATATATTTTAATTTAAAACTTTAACAAACTTTCTTTTTCTTATTTTTTTCAATAATTCTTTATTCAGTTTTCTTATTTTAAAATTATATTTGGATTAATTCAGCTTTATTCATTAATTGTTTAATATATTTTGAACTTTGAAAGTTTTAAAAGAATTACTATTAAAATATTTAAATATAATCTCCATTCTTAACAAAGTTATTTTAATTTAAATACAATATACCCTGCAATATTTTCCAGATTATCTATTTCAATGACACTGACATCTTTAAATTGTTCATTGTAGGCATATTCATGTTAAGATTGTCCTTGCAATTCATTATCATTTCTGCATGTTGAGTCCGCTAAATTTAATGAGGGAATTGCATCAGTATTTCATATTTTACAACTGGTGAATACTTCATGATTCCATATTTAATTAAGTAGTCATTATCAGTAAAATGCATAGAACATATTCGGGCAGTGACTTCATTAAATTTGTCCTTTCTTTTACATTTGCTTGTCCATTTCCGGATATTTTTATCTTTTAGGAAATGAATAAAAACATAGTTTTCCCGTTGCAAATAGCACTTCCATTACTGTTATTGCGGTTGCAATTATATACAGCACTCCGAACCATATTGAATTAAACAAAATACATAATAGTTTAATATAATTTTTAGCAGAGCCAACTATAACAAACACTATAAAGTCACGCATTTGCATGATAATCACAATATTTCATATAAACTCGCTTGCTACAGGCGACTCGCCTGTCACCGCCATACGTCACATGGGAAGAACGAGATGGAGAGATAGATGCGCAAGGACATATCTTATATTCATAGTATCATGGGTTTTGCCCAACTGGCCATCGAACTCGAGGTCCTTCAGGCGTGTTCATGTAGGTATGTGTGTGTTGAGTTAAGACTTATTACTCTAGAAATAATTGAAACCAACCTGAGTATATAAAATGTTGATATTTAGATAAACGCAACATTTTTAGTAAAATGTGTCATTTTAAGCTACAAACTGTTGCAAGAGATGCCAGTTTAAAAAATGCTACTTGTTTCTAGTCCTAGATAAATTATAGTACTTAACTTGAGTTGTATATTACTTACATAATATGCCATTTACAACTCTTGTTACTTAATATACTTAATTATATTCACATGGACCTAACAGATGTATTATCATGACCAAAGGTAGATTTGAATTAAGTCATTTTATACGAAAATGTCTTCGTTTTTAAGATACCCCTAAAATTTATAATTTTATATGAAAAAGTCTACGATACACGTCAATGTTAAAAAACAAATAAACTCATTTTTAGGAAAAAGTGTTTTCCAATGTATGTATATGTTTGTCAAATTATTCCTTTGAACAATGGGTAATGATCCTTATATGTTTACCATCCAAATAGTTATTAGATTAGAAAGTGTTTAAAGTATTGTTAAAGGGTCAATGTGCATTATAGCTGCACTTTGAACCTGAAGTAGATACCTAATATATTATTATATTTTCCTTGGAGATAAAATAATTTTAGGTAGTCAGTCAGTGCAACAAAGTCAAAAGAGTAAGTACGCTAAAATGCGGTACCTTATAATTTATAATTATAAATTTAAATATTAACTTATCAATAAGAAAACAGTTTATTAATTGAAGAATTAGTATCATCCCAACCTTAACAGTGCTATATTAAAGTCAATTAAGAAACACTATAATTTATGAAAAAAAACTATTTTAATTTTTTTTTAATTTCCAATAAATTTCACTTTATTTCTGCAAAAAAAAACAAACCAAAAACAACAATAAAAATGAAATTATCGTTTGTATGCATGTATATTTATTTCTTTTCGACAAATATTTTGTGAGAGTTCTTAAAATTTTGAAAATATTATTAATGTAATGACGGAGTGATAGCCGACACAATTAACTTTCATATTTGGCTTTACTTAAAAACAGCAAAATAAAATTTCTAAAAAAATTTATCAGAAAATTGCCTAGTGCCAGTAGTGCTGAATACTTCTCTGGAAAGAACTTTTCTTCATTGTGACGTATTGGCCAAACCACAAAGAAACAACAGTGAAATTACCGACTTTATTATAATTCAATTTAGCGTATTCTATTGTGCACCTTTACTCCAGCCACAGATGGGTGGCCTATAGTAATCTCAAGCTCAAGCTACTGTATCATCACAATCACTGATCAAATATATTTACAATTTAATTTTTACAATACACTCAGTTAACATAAATAGAGGTAAGTTAAAATATCGTGCATTTAAACTTTTTATAAAACATTGTTGTTTAAGGTTGTAAAGACAAAGTAAAAAATGGTTTTGTCCGATTTAAATACGACAACTAACAAAGTAAAAGACCCAATAGAATGTGATGGCGGAGAAAAACTTGCTAAACTAGCATCTAAACGTGGAAATATAAAATTATTAATACAATTATTGGATAACAAAGTAAATATTGAAACTGCTTGTAGGGATGGTAACACAGCTTTGCATTTTGCAATAACAAACGGCCATGAATATATTGTCGAAATTTTATTAAAAAGAGGAGCAAATATTAGATTATCTAATAATAAAGTTGGTGGTAAAGCAATTCATTTAGCTGCACGGTAAGGACATGATCGACTTGTTGAGACATTTATTGAAAACAGAGCTAATATAGATGCTGAGGGAAAACATAACGATACTGCTTTGCACTGTGCTGTAATAAATAAGCACATTAAAGTGGTGAAATTATTATTAAAAGCATATTTGTAATAAAGATAGGCGATACCCATTCCATTATGCCTATAATACAAATATTTTTAAACTTTTACTGAATGAGAAATGCAATACTGAATGTAAAGATGTGTGAGGTAACACTCCTTTACATTTAGCTGCTAAAATGAGATGTTTGATGTATTGCAGTTGTCATTGAATTCTAATGCAAATATTGAATCCACAAATTGTAATCAACGTGCGCCACTGGATAAGGCAGTATTGAATGGAAAAGGACAATCAGTTAATTAAAAATTAAAAATAGAGCAAATTTATTTCCAGCGGATAACTATGGATTTATCCCATTTCATGTTTCAATCATTCTATTTTAATAGTTATTTAATCAACAAACTTGTTAATAGAAGCGATCGCCATTAACACAAGTTGTTGATTACTTTTTTTCCGCTACCAACAACGTAAGTAAACCTTACGTCCATAGTAACTTGCATAGTAAGTTGTGCATAAGGTTTGTTTATCAAATTTACCTTGACAACGGAACTAAGTAATTTACTTACTATACTTACGTTCCTAGGAATATAATGAAATGTCATAATAAATAATGATATGATTGCTGAGCCGTGTAGACAAACCAGTCATCTTCTTGAGCCAATATCACAAGCGACCTTGCATGTGTTGTTATATATATATATATATATATATATATATATATATATATATATATATATATATTACAATTACAAATAATAAAAATTGTATAAATTCCGATAAAAGGCAAAAATCGCACAAATTTCGCTTTAGAAACGTGAA
>JARJEC010001741.1:0-57764 GCA_030264575.1 Tachinus sp. AB-2021 | reverse complement strand
GTTTCGAAAAACGTTATGCGGAACACCATAGGACCTTTAGATTAAACCAAACCCAAAGTTCATTTGCCAACCATTTTTAAAATTGTAATCATGTTTTTCCGAATCTGAATAAATGAAAAATATTACATACTTGCCCTAAAGGATCCAAACCTAATTACTTAGAATCTGCCGAAATTTATAAAATTAATTGTAACCCTTTTGTTAATGTTTTTAATGAGCAGTCAGAATTAAACCTAGTTAGTTCACCTCTTTTCAATGTCATGTAAATTAAATTTGTTTATGTTCATTATTTTATTTTATTTATGTTATTTTACTTTTTCTGAAAATGTAATCCATTGTAATTTTCATTTAATCGTTTCTTAGTACTTTGTTGTGCTATTTGTTTCTTATTTATTTATAATAATAATTTTATGTAATCCGCTTACTAATCTCCTCTAATGATATTTGTCCACGTATATAAATGTATTTTTTCTGTAACTTGTTCGCACTTGATAATGACCTTCACAAGTCGAAAAAGTTGTTAATATATTGATTTTCAATAAATATTTTTGTGGTAAAAACTTAGTAAATTGTTTTATTTATTAATAGTGCTTGTATATAGATGAGCAGTTCAGTTCAGACTTGAGGCAAGAGCAAGCTTTACTATACGCTATTTTGCAACTCTTGATGCTTATTTCTTCCATAGGACAACTGCATAGATGGAGTAGTTTGATTTAAAATAGGATTTAGGTTTTTTTGCAAATTATCTACCACAGCATCTCATAAACCACCGATTCTTTCGAACGTGTGCAGTGGAACAAGTCTTGTTTTCTTACTATTTCAGCTCAGGATTCTTCTGCATTGTACGGAGTAATAACCACCAAATCTCCATTGTATATAAGGTTTTATTTCCTTCAAGTGTTGAAATGAAATTCAAATTGGCATTACCAGATTCTCAAATTTTTTAATTCTTTATTTGGATGGGAAAATATTGTAGGATTTCTGATCTTTGCGAAAATTTGCGTCATGAAAGATCTCCTGGCCTAGTTGCTATTATTAAAGCGAGTCATAGAACGGTACACATTTTTTACATCTGCAAAAATTTTGTTGCATCAGTAGTTTGAGAGATATCCGAATAGCCGATTCAGCTTTATAAAAAAATTCACATTTATTTTCATAAAATACATACATACAATTGTTGTGGACGTAATGAAAACAAGTCACATCGATAAGTTATAGAAATGACAATTTAAATAATCGTTTTAGTTTTAGTATGTCGTAGCTCGAGTGTTTAGTGTTTATTAGTAACTTATTAAAAAATTTCATACACGAATAAGATGCACTCTTGGCATATATATTTAATCTATAAATGTACTCGGTACCGTGTCTTGAATTAAAAAATGTAATTTTGCAGTTTCGATCACACGTAGCGTTTACTTTTGAGTATCACGTTCCTGGTTGCTGTGCCTTTTGTTAGTGAGAATGTAATCTCCGATATTTTGGAAGCAAACAACTGCTTTCTTCGTGGCTACTACGACTATCAAAATATCGTTGCTATAATTCTGGCTTGATTTAATTGTTCTGAAAGTAGGTTGAAAGTTGCCTTTATTTCAAATCATTAACGGAAAACTGGTATTTATACGAATTGCTTTTGAGGTAGGAGTCAATTAGTTTTATAAGCTTATTAACGTTTCTGTAATATTCCCATATACTGTCTTCTTTCACGAGGCTTTGCAGTTTTTGTAGCAAAACCTGTGATACCATGCATCAATTATAAACAAGTTTTTCACATCTCTAGTCCAGTGTAGAACCTTTGTTCCTTATTGTAATTTTTGCTGTAATCCCGGTGTCGTTACTTTCACGCTTAGGAAGTAGAAGTTCATTAAAATAAAACGCTTTATTGACTTCTTCTGCACACAAAACACACTTATTTCTTATCATTTTCTCCCAATCTTTCTCACGGGCTACTGATTTGCTTGACGAGTGCGAAAAAAAAAAAATTTACCTTGTCTTTGACCACATGCGTTGTAACACTCATTCAACGCTAATATTAACATTCTTTTGTTTGTTACATTGTTTTTTTTTGCTATGCACCATGCTTGGAGAGTTACAAAATAGTGTGAAGTAGAGCTCCATCTTGCCACAACGCTGGTCTAAAGTGCTTTTTCATATGCAGCAGATTAATTAAAATCAAACCAAAAATAATTCCAGAATAAATAAAACATTTAATTAGAACAAAAAAAAAGACAATAATACGAATTACAAAATGCTGTTTTTTTGCAGCTGATTTAGTTGTAAACATAGATATTTTAAGTTTATTTTATTGGTTGTTTTAAGTACATAAAGTTTGAAATTACGAATTCTTAAGACCAAAACCGCAGCTGCATGAGCGGTTACATGGCATGTGCAATTTTCTGTATTTATTAATTATTCACAACCAACGTTGGATTTATGCAGCTGTTTTAATCTTATACTCCCCAATGTCGACATTCTCCACCACATTTGGTGTACGTCCGAAATAGTTTTGGTATATCATATCTGACATGTACTGGGAACCGTGAATATTTGCCAACTAGATTTGCGAATGTTAAAGCGTACAACTACTGTATTATAATATATTGTCAAGCAAATATAATATATTGCATGTCAAAATATTATATATTTACATTATAAACTAAAAAATACAGCAACGTCAAATTAGTTAGGTCTCTTGCACTACTATAACTCTCTTGTGTTATGCGTATTTTCTATCGTTGTGCGAAAACTTTTTGATGTAAAACTTCTATATAGAGGCCATTTTTATCGTCACACGAGTCTATCTTAATTATACTCATCAATTTTATATCTTCCTTCTTTTTGCGCTAAGATCATAGGAAAATCGAATTTGACATACTAATTAATAATAATTGTACCTCATTTCAATGTAAAAAAATCGGTTTAATTTATTTACTTTGATACACATTTAATAATTTATTAGGCAATATCGGTGGTAGAGCATAGCGGAGAGATCCTCTACAATGTTAGTACTTCTGTTTTTTATAGGCCAATCTGGGTCGAGTTTACTGTAAAAGTTAAGTACTATATTCAATTTCTTCTTAACAAAAATAGTATTTAAAAAAAATTTATAACCTAACTCAACCGAAGTAAATCACAATCGGCCTTGGACAAAACCAACCTCTCCCTAATTGAAATACCTTTTATCCGAACTTTTACCACTTTTTTCTGTTGTATTTAACCCCCCTCCTTACTCCATCTTTTCCTGACTTGACGCAATTATTATCTAAAATTGTATGAACACTTGCTGTATGCCGACATCCATTGGTGAACATTCCCGATGACTCATTTTTTTAAAGTATCGTTAGTTAGTGGTATCGAATAGGCCCGGGTGATTTGGATGATTCGGCCTGGGGGCATGGGACTTGTTGACCTTTTATTAGAAAATTAAGAAAAAATACTAAGGCATTGGCCCAAAAAGCTGTTGGCTCAACGGGCGATGCTCAATCGCCCTATGGGTCGTTCTCCCATTCATATACACTTAACATATATAACAATACCCTATTCAATTAGTTTTGCAAAACATGGTAGGATTTTCAATATTATGAGATTATTATTTAAGTGAAACTTTTATAGCGAGCCCGAAACAGTTTGGTGGTGGGTGTACAAACGGTGGGCGAATCCAAATGAGACGAGGAGGCGTGCGGAATTTTCTCTTTATATATTGGCAAATGAGTCGCTGTGCATACGTTAGAAATACTATTTAATAAAGAGTTGTTCAAAATAATGGACAAATTTATCTATTTGACGAATTTCCGATTTTAAGTATATTATTCCGGGTGATAACCGAAACACGTACGCTTCTGTAAATATACATATCTTTTATATTTATGAATATTTTTAATGAAATTTATATGCGTTAAAATACATCATTTTCTAAAATATTGTTTCCGGTTTAACCGGAAATAACATCAATTTTGTATTGTTAAATGAAACACCCAGTATATTTTTGCAATTTTTGATTTCTTCAGTGTTTGGTAGCAAGGTCGTAAGTCACATTTTTCATTTTTATGAGTTATTATAGAACTTAAGTCGTATCTTTTTAAACTTTTGAACAATACATTTGACTTTAGTAAATATTGAAATAGGATCATTCTTATCATTAAATTTATAATCATAGTTTTATGTTAAAATTATGTGTTACTAGCCTGGTATGAAGGACCTAAATTCTATGATATTCAAAAACTAATTTTGGACGGATGATTTATAACATAATCTCATTTTGAAAAAAAGGAATTAATTTTAATTCTTTTTTTAGCAACACTGAGATTATTGGAAAAAATATATCTTTGTCACATCGTTCAAAATTGAGTGATTTGCGCGCTTTTATAAATAACATAATTAGTATTTGGTTGGTTGTAACTTTTTTTCAAATGCAACTTTATTTGGTACCATGGTATCACGTAAGAGTAGATTTGGCTATGAAACGACAACAAAATACTTCTTTTGAACAAGTATTAAAAATGTTTTTGTGACATAAGAAAATGTTTAAAAAATGAGGTTATGTTACCAAAACCGCTGAAAATTGGAATTCATATGTAAAATGAACTAACAAATAAAAATATACCGTGTGTTCCATTTAAAATTACAAAATTGATGTTATTTCCGGTTAAATCGGAACTGATATTTTTTAGCGGTTAAGTATAGTCTTATGATGTAGTTTAACACAAAATTTTCATAAGAAAATATTCGCAAGAAAAAAACATATGGGCCGAACCTGTTTCAGTTGTCATCCGGTATATACCTTGTTTAGATATTTTATACAGGGTTGTTCAAAATATTGCAGATGTTTAGATATTTGATTTCATGTCCTGTGGGTTAAATTGTTATCGTATTTATTTTTGATATACCCAATTCCTACCATACACTTCAGAAGTTTCACAAATAATGTGCGTATAAAGTTGAGGCAGGTAAGGTTTTTTCCTTGTTTATTATGTCTAAAATATCGAGTAGTTATGTGTAACATAATAATATGAAAGCCAACAATTTAGAAGCGTATCTTATTAATATTTTTAATAATCTTACAAGTTCTTGTGAACAATTGCTTTTAGTTTATTGAGCAGTAAAAACTTGGTTTGACACAAATATAATTAAAATATAGAATACGTTAATTTGAGTTTTCTCAGATCAAGATAAAATGAAACATAATTGTTATTTTGGTAATTAATATTTATAGGGTATAAGGTGAAAGTATAAGTCTACTACAAATTTATTAGTCAATTATTGTGTATTAATATTATATTGATAGAGTACATACACTACATAAAATTATTCATAATGCCCCATTTCATTGATATATTTATCAATTATAATTACCATGTATAATTACTACCAATTATTCCATTAGGATGAGTTACAGCATTTAACGTGTGTGCATATATTAACAATGTTAAATATACTTACACTATTTATACCTTTATAATGAATAGTGAAAATTATTATAATCATATTTGACGATTATATTAAAATATTGAGTATGTATTTAAAATATCGATAAAATTTGCAATTGGGATACCATTAATAGTTACAAGTTTTAACTCGACACACAATGATACCTACATAAACACGGCAGAAGAACTTCGAGGTCGATGGCCCATTGGGTAAACACATATATACAAATACTACTATAAAAATAGGCTGATTTTAGGCAATTCTGGAAAGGATATATAAAACATTAACACAAGTTCAGCAACCAATTTTTGATTAATCTCCAACTCCACGACTCAACGCTTTAACTTCTTGGCGTGCGTGGGTGTCTGATTTTTTTCAAAATTGTGTAATATTTTAATTTTTATTGTTGCAATTTTGTAAAATTTTTGAAATGTTTTTTGGAATTGTTTGGAATTTATTTGAATTTATTTTTAGAGTTCTGAGAAATTTTCTGAATTTGTTTCGAATTTTGAGAATATTTTTGTAATGTTTTTTGGAATTGTGTAAAATTTTTAGGAATTTTTCGAAGTTTTTGTGCAATAAATTCGACCAGAAAATTCGAATAAAATTATCTGGTGGAATTTATTCCAACAATGTGGAAGTTTTTGGTTTTGTTAAAATATAGGAAATGAAAATATTGGTGTATATTAGCTTGTGATTGTTTCCTGGCGTACAGATACTACCTACCTCCTAGACACTATGTAGATATTAGTAGTAGTACACTTCTCTATACATATTCTACCATTAGCGATATTTTCACAGTATTTGAAAACATTTGAAAATTAGTTTTCTCAGAAAATAATACCCAATGTTTTTTTAAATTGTATTGACATTATTATTGCATAATTAGATAGTTATAGTTTTTATGTATCTTACATAAAATTTACCAAAATTTACCAAAATTTTTCTTACTTAACTTACGCAAAATTTGATTCGTCTCTTCGAAAATATAAGCCGGTTAAGGTCATAATAAAAATTATTATATATTTTTTTTAAACTATAATAATCAATTTGGGTATGTATTGTTATGGCGTAAATAAATTAATGATTATATTATTAATGCAATTACTGCATATATGCGACATATGCAAGTACAATCAATTCTATATAGATAAAACTTGCCCGGAATATTTATATGTAATACAATCTCGATGCCTTAAGAGTTTATTAAATTGGCCATTAATGTAGCACATGAATATACTCATAAATGCGACATAAATTATTAACAACTATTTATTGAACAGATTTAATTAAATAATAATCGCGATGGTTTAAACGCTTCTATCAAATTAAGCCGCGGCTTTATTTGCAAACAATTGCTGCAAATCGATTGGCATGTGTATGTTATTTGCAACAACTAAATACAAATCACTCACTTGTACGTAATAATCACTCAATTTGTTTATACCGGTAATTTAATTATAAAAACTGTAGGATCATATGGAAACTAGAATAGATTTTCAATTAAATTTGATGACAGGTTGAAAATGTACACCGAACTTTTTATTAATTGGATGAATTTTATTGTATTTGACTGTTTAATTATTACAATATTACTTCGTTATCATTTCTTTCCTAGAAGTTTTTTTTTTGACACAAACGCTAGTTTTGGCCAAGCCGAAGTTTGAAGAATTTTGTTAATTAATAATTAATAATTGAAACTGCGAAACCAGTGAAAAAGCCGAAACTGGCCGAAACCGCAACCGAAACGGTTGACCAGTGATTGAAAATAATACGAATATTGTAATTAATAATTATTTACAATTTAAATGGAGTCTAAGTTGAAAGATTCACCTCCTTGGGCGAGGATCGAACCAACAACCTTTGGATTACATGTTCAATACTCCAATTGAGCGGTACCTTAATTGGCATCGGTTATTTTATGTTTTAAATTAAATATAATGTTTTACAGCTTTTGTGTATTGTTGATGAAAACACACAAATTTTCATTTATTTCCCGATCAACTAATATAATATTTGAGTATATTAAAATCGAAGAAAATATTTGAATAATTCTCAAGCAAAATATAAAATTACATTAAAATGAGTGATATGGAATTTGCGCACATAGCTTATTTCAAAGTGCATATTATTTTTTTAAAATAGACAGCCTTGTAGTATATATAACAATGCAACACATACTAATAATATTATATGGATATTTACTAATTAATATGAATACGTATTTAATCTAATAGTAATTATGTCTTTGTTCTGCAAGAATTGTTAATGTATCTATATTAATATAGATTGAGTTTGAAGTAATTTCCATTAAAACTTTAGTTATTATTTAGCCGAACAAACAGAATCTAAATTAATCTCCTTGTTGATTAACTTGAATTATTTGTATTATAAGGTTTGGGTAAATTAATATTACATCATCTTAATTTACTAATGCCTTTTAACTAGACGGTCAATATCGCATGGGTATCCTTCAAACTTATATAACTAATATGCTTAATTGATAATAATGTAAATAATTTATCAGATGAATTATTTGTTGGGTTAAATAAATTGATAGCAAGAGTAATAAAATTGCTGTTGTAATCTATGATTATTGTATTTTTTTAAATCATTCTTTTGTAATTTAATATAATTTATCTGTACCAACATGCGATTTGTTTTCATTATTTATTATACTAAATATATATTCAATTGTTTACTATTGATAAATTGTTGTTATTCCAACCATAAAAAATATCAAATTTCATTTGTAGTGAAGCATAATAAGTAAACTAATAGCTAGCAATTAAAATAATTGGAGATAGTAAAGTGGAGTCCACAAGCTGTTTGATTGAAAACATTGTAAACCGCATGATGGGATTCCAGCCCTATACTTTAAGTAATTAATACCTATCAAGTAAAAATGTCTAATTGAAAAAAAAACTGTGTTTTTTCAAACTTATTTTAATTAATATATTTTTATACCGCTTTTTATACTACGAACAGTCTTTGCGTCTTCTCATTTTTAATTGAAAACCTCGGGGCAGCAATGCTATTAGCCACATTGCAAACTTTAAAGAGTTGCAATTTTTAAATTGAAAATTAGTTGTGACATATGTTAATAACAATAATAACATATTATAATCTTTGTATATGTTTGTTTTGTATATATTGGAGTATCCAATGAACGTGTAAAAATCAATTAAAAAGTCCAGATTACGTTAATATTTGAATTATTATTTGCATTTTGGTAATTAAATTCCGATTGTGGCTAATAGCTTTGTTGCCCCGAGGTCTTCAATTATATTATTATACTACATTATTGTATAAGTAACTTGATGCAGTTTTGATGCAAACTTTGAAATTAAAGTGCTATCACTATTTCTGCAAACTTTTCCAGTTTTAAAAGTTGGGATTTTATAATTTTATTCAAGAACATAATTAATAAATGATGATTCAAACTTAATTCAGGTTATTTCTCACTTGTATTTTATAATGTGCCGGTGTACCATCATGTTGAAACCAACAATTTAATGTATGTGCTTTTTCATTTAAGAATTGTAAATACACGGCTGAATTAATTGGTTAGGTAGAATGCGTGGACCAATTACATTATTATTCAATGACTCAGCCCAAATGTTAGTTGACCATTGTCTTCGATAAGATTTTTGATGTATTAGCAGATGCAGATTATGAGTAGTTATAATACTTGTTTCAGTAAATGTGGATTCATCACTTAACAGAATCTTTTCAAATAAATGTGGATCTTTTGTTAAGGCTATGCAACTATCTAGAAAAATTGACAGGAAGATCATGCAAAACTTGAACTATTTGAGGCCTAAATCGATGCAAGCCATTTCTCGTCAATAATCTCTGAATAGCGTTTTTTGAATATGAGTTTGAAAAGATACAATTCGAACGCTTGCACTTGGTTTCGTCCCAACTCGTTTAAGAATTTGCTTTTCTTCATAGACGCTTAGTGTAGGTTGCCGTCCTGCCTGATTTTTGCGAGACTTATTAACATTAATCTGCGTAATTAGGTTTTTAACCTATTGGAGTTTTGTTTGTAAATAAACAAATACATTTTTGTTCTACCCATTTTATAGTTTTTGCATAGATGTGCCAACTATTTGGAAACCTCACCGCATAAAACCTAGCCGCAGCAGTGGCTTCGTCATTACATGCCCCAAATACTTTCAACACATCGACATAATCTTGTTTACAGTAGTATTGTTCTATTTTAAAGCCAAATCCGAAATACTTATCAATATGATGGAACGAATTATAAGTTCTAATATAATTGAATTATGTTATAAAACTAAATATCAAACCTAGATTTAATAAAATAAATAAGATGAAATTGTGTTTTGAGTAGTAGTTGTAGAAAAAGATATTATTCACTTTTCTGTCAATAACTCATAACGAGGGACAAACGGAAAAATGTCCACTCTTAATTTTCAATTTGTTTTAGCCCCCTGAATAAAATTTCAAAAGCACGGTAGTTAATTTTGAGACACTCTGTAAAAATAATCATCTTCTTTAACAGAAATTCGCCGTTTTAATTCACAATAACTTGCCCGTTGAATAAAATTCTCATTGGTGCACTACCTCTCACCGTACTATTTGATTGGTGCGGCAGGAAGTTAATACAAGTTGTAAAACAATCACAAGTTATAAAAGGATCTCCGCAATAAGTGAGAAAATG
This sequence comes from Tachinus sp. AB-2021, assembly GCA_030264575.1. NCBI lineage: Eukaryota > Metazoa > Arthropoda > Insecta > Coleoptera > Staphylinidae > Tachinus > Tachinus sp. AB-2021. The sequence goes on along the minus strand of JARJEC010001741.1, from coordinate 47,653 downwards.
TGAGGTGAGGTGAGAATCTCTAAGACCTGCCTACGGCTGCTTCATAGCCAGTGCGGGGTGCGAATTTTTGTACGTTTTCAATTAAATAATTAAATAGGCACGAGCATTAGTGAACTTAAAGTTAACCATAAAAATATAATTTGTTTAAAAAAAAGGACAAACCTTGACGGAGTTCACAATTTTTTTTTGAATAATTGAACAAATAATAATATTTTTTTCGGCCGATTGTGAACATTTGCAATAGTCAAGCAACGTTAAGCATGGTTACTACTTTATTATATGTATAATAAATAGCTTTTGTAATTTTTCAAAGAAAGGTTAACGATTTTGCATTTTAGTTTTTTTGTATTGAAATCTGCAGACACTCAATTGTTTTTTTAACATTATATTCAACCACGTTGCGCTGGCTAAATAAATGATTGTTTACGTTTTGAGCTAGGAATAAATTTCATAAATATTTCTTAATATTTCTTAACATTTTTTGACATTTTACTGTATTTTTCTCTATTTTGCCCTTTGAAACGTTTCACAAACATTTATCAAAGATTTCAAAATTTTTTTAAAAATATTTTATTATTTTGTTTGATTTTTGCAGTGTTACACCGGTTTATCTAAATTGCAGAACATTTTTGCTACAATTTTTTATAACTTAAATTTTTAATATTGTCAAATTGAATTACTTAATATTTTGAGACATTTGTCAACGTAATTAAAATATGACTATACTACTATGGATGCCCCTAGCTAAGTTGTTTGTCATGTCGGATGAAGAGAATAAAATTCTTTATTTTAGCCGAGTTTGAAGCTCTATAACCCCCAATTAGAATTTAGACAGGTGTGACGAATTTTGAAACAATTTTTTGATTTTTTTTGCTTAATCTTAATTATAAAAACGAATATTTATTATTTCATTTTTTGTCCAAGCGAGTTAAATTTTTGCTTGAATTTACAGTTTTTTATTTTTTGCAAGAAAAAAATTCAATCTGGTCTAAACTGAACTTGGAGTGGTTTTTGAAAAGATTAATTTATTCAGATACATTTTTAATTTAATAAAAAATCGAATCCTCCCTTGTATAAATTTTTCTATGATAATTTTTAGTGCAACACAACAAAAACAGCTCTAGTTTTAAAAGATTGATTGTGAAACAGGCAAAGAAAAAATTGAGTGACATAGTTAAAAGATGATTTTGGATGTCATTTTTTGTATAATGTTAGCTTATTCAAAATTGAGTACCATTTCTTTAATTAAATATTTCAATACGTGAAAGTTAGTTGGCTAAACGTAGAAACGAAGTATATTTAGCAGAAAATTTGCAAATACAATTTTCTTAAAAACATTTGAACCTAGCCAATATCAATTACTTTGTCAATTTTGATTTGTTTATACACTTGTGGACAAAAAAAAGAAAATAATTTTTCACAAGACATTCAACGACTTCTATAAAAAAGAATTTAAAATAAAAAGGTACCAAACATCTTATTCAACACAAGAAAATGCCATAAAACAGTAAATTGGGCAAAATTAACAAATTTTTTGGTTTTATTATCTAAGTTTTACACCTCCATGGTCACACAATTTATGCGTCTAATGGTGTGTACTACCTCCACGAGCTCTACTTATTTCTGTCATACGACGTGGTAAAGCCGACCATTGCAATCGACGAATCTTATACAAATATTGCTCAACCAATCGTGCAATGTGCGGTCGGGCATTATTGCGCAATAAGGTAAAATTCTCACCTACGAATGGGGCAAATGGTACGACATCATCAGCTAAACACTCGTTGCTGTACCTATCAGCCGTCATGGAACCATTTTCAATGAGAACCAGCTTAGTTTTTGCGTACAGGGAAATATCAGCCTAGACATCCCCAAATGCCATTCTTGGAGATATACAACTCGATGCAAATCACCACACACCTTCTCGTTTATCTGGTGAAGTCAGACGAAAACGAGATTCATCTGTGAAAAATACGGAGCTCCATTGTATCACTGTAAAATTTCTATGTTCTAGTTCAAATCGTAGCCGCTCAACACGATGAGCTGGGTACAAAAGTGGCAAAGCAGTAGGTTTTCTTGACATCAATCCGAATTTCTTCAATCTTCGGCAAACAGTTTGTGCAGAAATTCTAGTACCATAAACATCTACTTGACGAGACAGAATTGTTGATAGTAAACCACGATCGCGTGGTGTAGATAACACTATAAAACGGCCTTCTCGCCGGTTTGTGCTGCGAGGTCTGCCTTATTGTGTATTTCCCAGTTTGACAATTACGTCTTGGATGGTACTCCTGGGAATATTCAAGACATTAGCGATGTAGCGAATACTGCGTCCATCTTCGTTCAAAGCTACAGCTCGGGCTACATTTTCTGCTTGCATTTTGTCAGGCAACAAGTGCCACAACTGACTAGCAGTTCAACTGATAAAAGTTGAATAAACAGCACACCGGTTTTTTTTTTGATTTCTTGATAAATTAAATGTGTTCTACCTTTTTTATTTTAAGTTATTTTTTTATAGATGTCGTATGTCGTGAAAATTTTCTTGTGATAACAGATATTTATTTCGGTTTACGTCGGTGGACGGAATTTTTTGTCCATGAGTGTATGATTGGGTAGCTGCAATCATCACTGTAAATTGTGCACAAGTGCAATTATCACTGAATGTAGAATCTCATTATAATTGTAGCGCAAATATAATTATACACTCGAATAGATTTAGTAAATATAGTTAAAAATTTAATAAAACGGCTCATATTATATAATTGGTTATATCAACAACATTTTTCTTGATGAATCAAAATTTGTTTGGGAGCACGCTATGATTAATGCGAGTTAATGTAAATTGTAACAATATAATCATAATTATAATAACAATAATAATTGTTTAATGATGAGAAATAACACTATTCATTAAAAATATTGTGGAATTTGTTGTTTTAGTACCAAAATACATAATAATATTGTGTATATCTTACAATAACAAAAATATTATTTTATTCTACATTGATAAATGTTATAATTTGTAGAAATCACTCATGCGTGACATACATTAGTAGTTTCATGCGTCTAGTTAGTTACGCATTGAATATTTATAATATAAATTTTACTTGTGGACAATTAAATTTTTGTATTAATTGAGTAATAATTTTTTATTATCATTAATTATTTTTAATGTTAGTTTTTTTCATTGGAAAAATAATTACAACCTATTGTGTGATCACAGTATGAATATAAATGACATTTCTTATGTTTATTTAAAACATTATTCATATCATATAATTATTTAATCTGTATTGACATCATCAGTGTGACAACTAACGAATTGAAAGTGCAAATTATTATCTGTTTTTATCACGTTCGATTATTCACATGTATACGATTGCTTTGATTAAATTTTTATACCAGACACTTTTTGAAGTAAATTTTAGTTAAAAATGATTTTTTTAAACTGTCAAATTATCACAGAGATAAAATCAAAGTAGGGGATATTTTATAAAATTATTCGATTAATTAAAAATATGTATTTATTAATCACAAGAAGTGGCTGTTATAATTGGCGCGTATTCATAACGCTTGCTTGCATATTATGTCAGGTTTAATTGTTTATGATGACGCGATTATTTGCACGATGTGACTGCTTCATTAATGCGCGGCAGTTTGCATAAAGCCAACCATTTATCTGTATAATTTTTTTATTCGAGTAGTAAATATTTACACAACTTTATAAGTAGATACGCATTGTTTGTTTTTTGTTTGTATTGTAAATTATATTCTATCTGTTTACAATTATAACAATTGTCTTTTATCTTTTATAATTTTATTATTTTGCGATCATTTATAATCTTTGATTTGTTTTAAAATATAAAACTGTTATATGAACCTGATTGATTATTTACTTGAGATTTCAAGCATTTATATTGATAGAAACGTGGCAAATATAATTAGTATCTTGCTGTAATGTGTATAATGTTTATTTTAAGAACTAATTAAGATTACTAAAAATAAATGTATTTCCTGGAGAGTAACAAGAAAACATTGGTTTAAATGCATTTTTATCATATTTATTGCAATATCCTTTTACATAACATCTTTTGTAAATTATAACAATCATCCGATTATCCAACCGCAGTAATCAGGCTGTAGTTGTTATAAATTGGTACAATTAATTTGAAATTATTGTCATGTGACGCATACTGTTGTAATTTGAGAAATTAAATTAAGTTTTTATGTAATGGTGTATGACTATTAAGATTATATAATTACATATATTTAAATAAAATTAGTATGTTTTTCATTTTTAAACAACCAAAAAAGTAGAAGTTTAAATAAATGAAAAAAATTCTAATTTATTTTTTATGTTTTTCTTGATACACACATCAATTTTATTCCAAAAGTTGAACACAAACATTGAAATTGGAGACACTTTTTTGTACATATGCAAAATGGCAAAAATTAGGTTTTGCAACACCTACGTCATCAGTTGCACCGCGGTCAAAATGACCGTTCTGAAATATTTCACTTACATACTTCAGCGCAATTTAAATATATTTGAAATAGCTACGGTAAAGGCTAGACTAAAACAAGCACGTGTTGCGTGCACAGACTTTTACTAAAATGTTGATCGTTATGACCAACATGCGACTTTACCCATGTTAAAAACGACATTTTTTCAGGATTTAAAAAATTCAACCCAAAGGATACTTTCATAAGCCCACAAATAACATATTACTACCGACGTTCTATATACCTATATGACATTAATGCAGAAATAAGAAATACAACAAAAATAATAATAGGAGCTGGCGGCCGCGGAGGTAATACTAATACCTCCGGCTGAAAATTAACGTGTCACCTGTGTAATGGGCATAGATTATGTATATAAATCGTGAGGCTAGATCACCGCAAAAGAGGTGCCAGACGCCCTTAAACTTTTTTTGACATTTGGAACGTCCGTTTACTAAATAAAGCTTATACGGTTTTTTTGCCAACTATCGGATTTTATAGAATTTATATTTCTTTGATATATATGATGCAGTTATTTGCTTATTTACAAGTGAGGAACAAAAGGGAACAGGCACAAATAGACACCTTGCAAATCATAGTTCAAGAGTTTATCTTCGGCTGAAATCAACAAAAAATTCCACAAAAATTCCAAATTTTAGTCGGGCCGGAAGTTGGGCATTGCAAAGAGACTATGCAGCAATGGTTGGCCGATTAGAATTTGTGTTTGGTCTCGCAAATAATAATATTATATTGAAACGTCAGACGGAGGTAAGACAAATATCAGACTAAAAAGTTCAAGGACGTTTGACCTCAACCTCGAATATAATCTTCAAATAGGTGAAACATAAAATTTCAGCAGGAGGTATACATATTTTTTGAGCCGATTTGTGTTTACATTTCATTTTATTGTAGGAAAATTTTGCTTCAAGAATTGTTATAAACGGAATCGATTTGAAGAAAACAACAAATGAAGAAAGAGGTAGTTGCTCAATACTGTAGTATTTTAAACCTACAAATTGAATGAAATTAGTTTTAGATTAATATTTTAATACCTAATTCATAGAATCGTATAAGAAATGTTAAAAAGGCGATTTTTTAATTTTTTTGCGAAGATTTTTTATGTTTTTTTTCTCAATTTTAAACCTTTTCTTAATTGTGAGAATTTTGTAAAATATTATGTTTTACGTAACTATGTGCAACTAGAAATTTTTTGAAACTGTGGTATAGTCATGATACTTTTTTAGTGGTTCCGAATTCTTTTTCTTTAAAAAATTAAAAATTTTTCAAAGTTAATTGAAAAAAATTCAACGTTCAGATCATTTTGCATGTTTTATTATCAAACATTTTGTTAGATTTCATATTTTATATTATTATGAATATTATTTGTTATAATTAAAAAGTTTTTATTTTGAACGCTATTTTATAAATTTTGTTTTTCTGATTCTATAGAAATGTTGTCTATGTTGAAAAATCAACAAAACATTTAATTTTTCTAGGAAACCACTCAAACATGACTTTCAACAAACGCATTATTTATTAAAAAAAACAATAATAGTGAAATCGTGACGTATCGGACGTTTTCCGCATAAGTAATTTATTTAATGAATTCATTTTTGCCGGTGTGACCTTGTTCTCTGTAGAGCACTTTTATAACAAAAGTTTCGTTTCCTCGTTCCCTTTGTTTGCTCAAATCGATTATGTCACCACTCCTCGGCTAAGGGCAGGGCTATTAACTATCAGCTACAACCAATTTAGAATTAATCTCTCATTACAATATTATAACTGGGATAAATACACACCTGTTATAAAATGTCGATGAGCACTATACCTTTTTTAATTCGTTTTATTCGTTTGGGTTTCTAATAATGCATGAATGAGACATTGAATTGCTATATCGATTGTTTGCGCTACATTCGAATAAGCAGGAACTGTTATACGTATTGACAAGTTACTTTATTTCTGAATTTGTTTAAGTCTTAATGGGTTTTATACAATGTAATAATAGTATATACATGTAAGCAAACTCGCTCCCGCTTTGTTATTTATGCATAAGAAAAAGTAAATATTCAGCGGAATCAATATATGTAATCCAATTTTAGAACAACACATAGAATATTACATAAATTAATTCAATTTGCTATTGTGAATGTTATTTTTTGTCGAGACATTCAGGACTCAAAACAATTAACGTTTATCTTAAACATTTTTTCTATTTATTGTTATTTTCTATCTATGTTTTTGCAATATTTAATTTTTAATGAAACTAAAGAGACTTGGAAGGCAAAATATATCATTTGCCAAAAAGGTGTTTAATCAATTTAAAAATTTTAATATTACATATGTTATAACAAAGTGGAAATGTTTGAACTGTTTTTATATACCAGCTTACATTATTTATTATTACATTACAGTATTATGCATCATTTATTAAAAAAGGTTGTTTTGATTAACGTTTTCTACATAAAAGAAAATTACAAAAATTTAGTCAACTTGTATTGACTATTTTTAAAATAGAAAATAATTTTAAATATTAAATAGTAATACGTATATCAAGTAAACTAAATATAACTAAGAATTTAATAGATTAAAAAAAATATGAGCGTGCTTGGACCACACAGCAGAAGTAAAACTTTGCATTTATTTTTTTTAAATAAATTTTCATTAAACCTATATTTTGAATTATTATTCAATAATTCAAAATATGGGGTCACATTCGAGACCCGCGATCCACGACCCATATCACACGAATCGCACATCACATGAACCGCAACCCACAACAAACGACCCACGAGTTACAACTTGCGATCACAAACCAAGAGCGTCGATCCGTGACTCACTATCAACGACAAACGACTTGCTTCCTACCCGTGACTTACGACCCGAGACTTACTGGTTGCTGTTTAAATATATAAAATGTTAATGAAGTGACAAGCACTAATTATAGCGGCATTTAAAAAATTCAAAAAAATGACAAGAATAATCTAGTTGCTATTTAAGTCAATAAAGTCATAAAGTGATAAGTACTAATATACCGGCATTTGAAAAATTAAAAAAAAAATAACAAGAATAAACTGGTTGCTGTCTAAATGGATACTAATGAAATGACTAGTCTACCGGTTGCATTTCAAATGTTTAAAATTGATTTTAATGAACAGGCTGCTGTTTAAATTTCTTAATTAGATGGTAAAGAAGTGACTAGCACTAATTACACCCGCTGCATTTCAAATTTGAAACACTGATGAGAATTAACTGGCTGCAATTTAAAATCTCTTAGATGAGTGCTAATGAAGTGACCAGTACTAATAATACCGGCTGTCTTTCAACATTTTAAAACTCATTAGAATAAACTGGAAGTTGTTTCAATCTCTTAAATATATGCTACTAAAGTCACCAGTACTGGCCGCATTTTAAGTGAATTAAAAATTTATTAGAAAAAGGTGGCTGCTGAACTCTGTCAATTTTTGTAAATATATTCATTGCTTGTAAGTTAGGTCAGGATAGATTTGTATAAAATAATAAATATCAAAATAAAAAAAAAATAAATGTAGGTATGCTTTGACTACAGAGCAGAATGTTATTTCAATTTTTATGCAAAAATTTATAACATGCGAAAATCGAACCCGAAACTTTCAAATTTGATTTGTTTACATTGATGCTGTTCCATCTCAATTCTACTCTTCGGTTTTACATCTTCTCTCTCAAAACCGATGAGTGGAATTGAGATAAATTGAGAATTTTTTTGTAACATAAAATTTTAACTTGAAAAAATTCCTTCTCCCCCCCATTGACGTTTTACTTAAAAATTGTAAAATTATTACGAGTTTGCAAGCTTTTGATCGTGGAATTATCCGAAAACTTTATATATTAGTACATAATAAAGATAGTACATAATGTTTTAGCTTGACTAGGTTGAAAATCCCAGTAGTAAAATAAAGTTGTTTCACTAAAACCTTAATTACGCTATAATTTATTACTGAATTAGATTTTTTCCAGCAATATCTTATCTATCTAAATAATTTCGGGCAGTGCAAGAGTTAATATCGGGCGTTCAGTGCTTCCAAACTTTAAACAACATTTCCATTTTATCTGGCTAATAAATAAGTTCATAATCCGGAGCTGAAGTTCCACACTGTTTTCTCCGGCTGGATTGAGTTAGCAGGTAATCAGCTTCCTAGGACTCCGGAGCCTCGAGGTGCCGCCACCTAAATAACCCCTTTGTCTTCAGTTCTATCAAGGATGCGCTAATTAGAGCATTAGCAGATCGCATTACTACAATATTGAGATTTGAAGGGAGATATTCATAAAAATACGGTCAGGCTAATTTTAAAGTTGTTTACTTTATTTACTCTTTTATAATTATATTTTATCCCCTGGTAGATTTAATCATCTCTGGGTCACGTTTTCACAAATTTGGAGATTTTATTATTTCTTTTTTGTCTTAAAAGAAACGGCGTCGTCGATTCGTTTGATTATCTACAGAGACCAAGAGAGAATTCAATGACACTGATTATGGTCCACTCGTCAGACCGTATTGAAGTTCCCGCACCTTTGTTCGCTAACGGAAAATCCAATAGCAATACGCTTTTATGTGGACATTTTAAAAGCATTGCCTTCCAGTCGGATCAACTCACAACTACATTCGACTGCTACCGCGAATGTCGACACAAGTTAAAATCGAAATTAAAGCGATTGATTATGAAGGGTGCATATGCTGGAATTATGTACGGAACGGACGCCGAAGATTCTATTGCTGTTTGTTCAACGTCAAATTAACTAAATGTAAATTGGATGCTCTGTTTATTATTGATAATTTAAATTCACATTAGATTAATTATTATAGTCTGGACTATGACAATTATTTGTCCAATTCATTAAAAGGAAATTCAATGATGTTAAATGTCTATTCTATTTACCATTTTTTATATTTGTTTTGATTATTGTTTATATATTTCTTTGTTTAATATGCTTAATTTTTGATTAATTCATTGATTTTGTTTTATTAATTTATTATTAATTCCCAATGGCCGACGTAGCCTATCGACTGATGACGAATGTTTGCAAGGCCAGCATGTTAGACCCGTTCAACACTTGGATGGGAGATTGCCTACCGGTAAGATTTGCCATTGGAAAACAATTAGTGGCCCCTAGACAAATTTATATAATAAGAAGCCTTAACTCAACACACACATAAACTTGGCCGATGGACCTCGACGTTGCGTTGGTGCCCAGTTGAGTAAAATCCAACAAATACAAATACTACTAATCATTTGAGAATTTTATTATTTATTATTTGATTCGTTTATTCTCTTTGTCTCTCGTTTAATTAAAAACATTATTAAATTTTTTTTTTTAGATTAGGTTATGTTTTTGTTATGCATGATTTTCGAATAGTGAGTTGTATTAGACAATTAGGGTTAAAACTCATAATCTGTTTATCATGCATCAGAGCATCAAAGCTGGACCTACTTTTTTACGTTATGACGAGGGGTTTCTTCAATTATTACTTCCGGAATACTTTCACTATGATAGTTTTTTTACATCAATCTGAGAGATGTGAATTTGTTTTAGTGAGTAGTTGCCTGCCACGGATTCACTTTGGCAGACTTAGTGTGTACAACGTTATTGTATTGATTAAGACTGGAATAGCCTATTTTCTCTTAACGGTTTTGAATGTTGGTTTGCTCAGAATGCTACAATTACCGTCTGCAGACAATAGTGATAGTCAACAGTCATTGACCGCTGGTTATGGTCATATCTTAATCTTACCAGTCCTCATGCACATAGCTTTAGGATACCACTTCTTGCTTTTACTTAATGCATGTTTTGAGCCTCTCTTTACAAAGTTTGAGCAAAGCAGTTTGTCAGGCCATTTTACTTGTGTACATTACAGCTTCTTGGAGCCTCTGATCAGGATTTGTGGAGAAATGACCGTCTCGTATATAGTAGCAAGTTTTAGAAAAAATTGATATAGGAGTCAATAAAATTGTAAAAAGAATAAATATATTTAATAGAGTTTTTAAGATGTACATCACTTTTTTATCTGTAGAAATACCATAAGTAAATTAAAGTTGCGGGATATTTAACGATAGCGGGTGTATAGCAATGAGTTTTAATTTGTCAGTTTAAAAATCACGACAGTCGACGACTACGCTGGAGTGGTTTTCTGACAAATTAACACGAGTTCTTCTATGCATCCAGCTAGACTTAAATATCCTAAATTCACAAATGGTATTTGGTAGGAGTATCTATTGAATATATAAATATAATTCTCAAGTATAAATTGTCAATGTCATGCTGACGTTGTTAGACAACCGATCAACAAGCAAAATATTCAAAATATTCACTTGTAATAGCACAAGTGCATTCAATATATTCGATTATACTGTGTTGTGTCACGAAACGTATTATTTTGGAACATGATGTTCTGAAATAATACGTTGAATGTATCAATACAGTAGTATCAAATGATATTGAATGCTCGAGTGATATTCAAGAGATTGTAGACTGAATAAAAGTGACTTTTCAATTAAGTGACGTTTGACAATATTATGTTCTGTTAATATTTTATTATTTAATATTAATATTGATAATACAATTGTTGTAATTGTTTATAATACTGCTACCCACTGATGACGTCGAATATGTGCCAGAAGTGCTCGGACCTGGCTGTTTTTCATTTCTCATTTTCTCAAGTATCTTAGAGGCATGATCACTGTTAATTTTCAAGAGATTCGGTCGAAAAATGTTACGTTGATTATGTCTTGTAAATTTGCTTTGCAAAGTTACTTACTGCGGAAGAGCAATTGGAATGGTTTGTAATTTTACCCTTTTTGTATCCAAACCAATGACGTTTGCGCCTAAACAAGTCCACTTACCCAATTGAATACTGGACAATTTTTGTACCAAATGTTATTTTTCTTTCAAAGTTGGTTTGGAGTTAGGAACAGTCAATCCGTTTTTATATTAGTAGATCGTTTACTTAATATTTTTTTAGTAATCGTACTGGGCACTGTTCTGGACATTGGGTATTTGGTGTTGACCATTTCGATTCCGTAATTTGTTGCTCTCCTCCTTGTGCTGTTTTGGAGAATATATGGTTATATTCGTAGCGTTGAGCGACTTTACCATAATTATCTATTTCTCTTTTGAAAAAAAAAATCTGTAAACCATCAGGTGTGTCTTCGTAAAAACTTGGTATAAGTGTGACATTTTCTTTTCGTGAGAGTGCTTCAGAACTTAATTTCCGTTTTTCTGGTATTGCTTGCAACTGCTTTCTTTTAGCAGCACGCGCTTTTCTGTCATTTTCAAAAACAATATCTGTAAACGGAACCATTTTTCGATTAAACTCTTTGTAGAATTTGTTTTTCAATATTTTTGCCGAAAAATTTGACATGGCCCAGATCACTCCTTTCTTATAGTCTGCACCATTTTGTCGTTTAATATTGAAAGCCCAATCTTTCATCATAATTGCTTATTGCTCGTGATTCGTTTCTCCAGAAATTTCATATTTTTTGGGCTCAAAATTTCACGAATTGCTCCCACACATATTTTAGCGTTTTTACTGTGTTCGAAGCTGTTAAATCATTTATTTTCGACTTTATTTCTTCATCGGTTATATTTCTAAACCGGTCCATAGTGTACAACTTGAAATATGTATGTACTGATACACAAGAAAATGAACTGTCAATCAAATAAATTTATTTTACGTTTCAATTAAAAGTCACTGGATAGAATTTCGGTTCTTATAGAAACGCTGGTATATTTGAATTATTAGCAGGTAGTGAATATTTTTTGGTGATTGTACACCGTCGTCAAGTGTATAGTTGCTATCAATACGACGTAACCATGTAAAATGCTGAAATACCATTGGTCTATTTTGACATGAATATTTCATGTAGGTTGGTCCATACGTATGTTGTGATTGGTTGATTAGAGCATGAATTAAATAGTCAAAATTAATTGTTATTAATATTGTTGCTTGGTAACAACTGATATGCTTTTACCATGATTGTCATGTAAATAACCAAATATAAATATTTATGTTTCAATAAAAGAGGTCACTACTAAAGTAAATCTGATATGTACACCAAAAGACCAAGGCATAGAAAGGGACTTTAAGGCCGACCATCTAGCCAAAAATTGAACAACTTGAATATTTATTGGACTATAGCATACTTTTGGCATTCAGCAAATTTATAAGAGATTAAAAGACTGATTACACTGATCAAACGTGATGCATAGGATTGAGTATACACTATGACGCGGATGCTTGGAGGACGAAGAGACTGCAACATCTGCTGTGCGAATGCGAAATATTCAACAAATGCACACTTCATTTTGGCAAGCATATACTTACCTAAGAAGAGCTGAAGAGAATTCCTTAGCAATTGCTCATTGATTTTATAGAAGAGACAGAACTGATGGTTAGGATTTTGGCAAATCAACCTAAAAAGATTATTATTGCCTAAAGAGACAGATTTGGTAAATGCGAAGATGTCAGAGTGCACCTCTGGCCACCAACACCGCAGTGTTGTGACGCTCGACGATTCAGCACAAGCAAAAATAAATATAAAAAGTGTTACGCAATTGGTCTTTAGCTATATTTGCTCTTGCGCGAAAGTAAAAGCTGTGTTTATAGATTATAAACGACTGCGTTCAATGTTTAAGATTTTTCATATTTAGGAAGTTGGTGGGCAGGTTTAAATGCTTATATAGACTTAGTGAGAGTCAGGACAATATGAATGTAACTGATTCATTTACACTCAGCATGAACATGAAAGTTGACAGGTACAACAAGTAGGACCGAGTACGCTGCACATAAGCCGTTTAATAGTTTTTTATATGTAAGTTAAATGAGGACCCGACCGCCGAAAATAATGTGTTTAAAATGCAAGAAAAATATTGTCATATAGTGTGAACATTGAACACTCACGTACCGTTGATATTGTCATTGTGCTGAGTGTAAATGCACCATAAGACAAAGATGCTTAGAGAAAAATGCTATTAGTAATTATTTGCTATCGATACCTTTTAATGCAAGATAATTAATGTTCATCCACTTTAATCCGACCGTGCATACGCGAGGCTACGCATTCATCGCAACTGTTTTCAAATTCTTGAAAAATTGTTATTTTTGTTTTTTTAACGCAGTCATTAATTTTGTTAATATTAATTTGTTGAGATGATGATGAGATTAACTGCGAGTGTATTTGGATTTGAAAATATAAAATCAAAATTTTATTATATACTGTGCACGTCCCATGGTCCCTGACCCGCATCTTCGCTCCCCAGCAACACAATTTCTGTGAAAATCAAATAACCACCAATGTTGTATTATCTGTGATAATTATTTAATAGTAGAAAGTAGCTTATACAAAAACTAAATAAATCAGAGTTGGAGTAATAATACATATATCATTATTAAAAATTTATTGAAAATTTGAAGTGTTAATTTTGCAAATTATGAAATTCAAATGTGAATAGAACTTACTCTAATTACACCAAGCGGTTAAATCCCATGAAAAAAAAAACTAAAAATACTAGTTAACATATCAAAAAATTGCTTGGTATGTCACTTACAGGGCACCCCCTTTTGTTCACCATCAGTGTCGGGATAATTTTCTTTTGCAGCTTCCTGCCCCCACACATCCCATTGTTTATACTTTAGAGAATTCGAGAACAATGAAGTCAGGTTCATTGATGTTTGATTTTAATTAAAACCGTTTTGCTACATGCCGCGATTATCTTAAAGCACACAAAAGCAATGCGCATTCCGCAATAAATTTGAAAATCTAAACAATCAGATAGGAGTCGAAAACGGGCGATTAATTTCGGTCCTTGGGATGATTAATAGCGCAATCAGCCCATGTCAGTAACAATTATTAATGTTTTTTATGCGGAGCAAAATCATTTTTCAATTAACATTCATTTCTCTGGCAAATTTATTCGTAGTGTGCAGAGGAAATCATTATATACGGGCCACGGCTGGCTCAAATTTTCCCCATTATCGTATATTATATTTATTTTTTTATAGGGGTCTACTTTATAAGGTTGTCTTTATGCTGTGCACGTTTTCATGTGTGTGTTATGCCACATATCACGGCCTTTGAGTAATTTGAATATTATTGATGGATTTGGGATCATTACATGCAGATATTGCCTGTTAAATTTACATTTCAGCATGTTTACGGCAAGCAGTTATTATTTTTCCTATGGAAATCGCAACGTTGATCATCAATTTCCCTTATTAAATTTTGCACCGTTCATATATATTTCCGGTGTGAAAATAAATGTATGTGCGGCCTCCGGTATTAAAATTTATACGATTCTGTAATTTGCATGATAAATATATAGCGGAGAATATATTTTAAATTATTGTACTCTGGCGGCTATATATATTTTAAGGGCTTAGGCCACATTGCCCCTTGGTCCCAGAGGCCATTATTCATAAGGATAGTACGTATTTACTTTAAATTTGTTAATTTTAATGGAAATATTTTCATAGGTAATATAACAAGTGGTTCGTATATTATCGATAATTTTTTATAAATCTCAATGAAAATGATGAATATACGAGAAAATTTTTGAACTATTTTAGAAATAATTATGCCGATAGATTTTTTGTTAAGAAACAGCAGATTTTATACGACGTTGATTACAGCTGATTTAAATTGAGTTGACCTAAATTTAAATCCTCGCGCAGAAAAAGTTGTTTGGATAAGGTAACGTGTATACTCCAAAACAAAACCCAACGTTTAGGTCCAGTTTTTGCCTTCAACTCACATAACATAACAGTCATAACGCTGTGTCTACGAATGTACAATCGTACAATCATAGATCGGATTGGTAGATATACCTGCGCAACTCTCACAACTGCTTAAAAATCTGACCAGGCTTGGGTGAACATCAAAAAGTTTTACTGTACATTTCCGTTGTGACTTAATTGATAGTTGTCAACGTTGAAGTTTCTCGTATTTTTGTGCGATAATTTTATTTGTTAGTGAAGCTCACTATTATACATTGCTACAGGAAAACCGAGATATGCAGATTTTTATCAATTTTTTTATGGAAATTTGGTAGAGGCTAAGAGGTTGTACGGTGCAAATTGTCCTATGTCCGATTAAAAACTTTTCAAAGTATTTACAAACATCTTTCATGAAACAGCCGCATTTAAACGAAATAGGGCACCAGGTGGGTAAAACAAAGAAACAATAATATAATTAGAAGATTATATGTTGAGCATGGTAGATGAAGATCTAGGTATTTCTACCCGAAGAATGGTAAATGTAAATAAAATTTTGAAGCAGTAGTGCTTGTCTCCATATCATATTAAGCGCGGAACTTTGATTTAAATCTCACAACTACTGGCGCTGATTCTTGTGGGCGACTGCTTTTGAAGAATTATTACCTGAACATATTTATGAACGATGTGATGCACGAATATATTTTAGTTTGGTTGCTTGTGATTTTTTGAACGCGACACTTGAAGATTGCTGGATTGGCCTAGCTAGTCTTCACCTAAGATCTGCTCGATCGCCAGACTAAAATCTGCTACTGCAGTAGAAAATGTAAATGATTTGTGAAATCGGATAATACAGGGTGGCAGAGAAAAAATTACCACATATGAATTTGGCGCCATATCTATAATTTTCGAGTTATTGGGAAGAAAGAAAACACAATTTGTAGCTAATGAACGAACGTTTAATTGTAATACAGAAAAAAAATGAATTATAACAAAGAATGTCCGATAAATTTTGTTCTTCTAAGGTGATGCATTCCTGCAGATGTTCATTAAAATTCCTCCCAACATTTTTACAGGAATTACTTCGATTTTACGTTGTATGGCTTCTTTTAAATGTTGAATAGTGCGTGGTTTGTGAACGTACTCTTTTGAATGCAGGTGTCTCCATAAGAAGAAATCGCAGGAACGTCATCATATCTGGAAATCAGCCGTCTGGGAAATGTTACAAGCGAGTTTTATTGAAACATTTGTGGTGTGATCAGTGATCTCGATCCTCATGAAACCGGGTGTTCTGAGTGTCCCATTCATTTTTTCCAAGTGGGGAATAAAAAATTTACGAAGTATAGTCAAGTAGCGCTTTGAATTCATCGTCACCACCTGCCCTCTCCCATCTTAAAAAATGAGTTTTGATTATCCTAATTTTTGCCGAAGCACACCACACTGTGAAGAGGCTGCTTGTGCAATTCTTTAGGTTGTTGCCCTTGTTTACATAGCCATTCAAGTAAAAATGTGGTTCGTTCGAGCTAATGATCAAATATATAACATAATTTTATATATAATAATTATATTTAAATTTCGTTCTGTCACTGAAGAACATATATGTTCGCTATGTTGCAATGTCAAAAACAATATGTAATTTTATTAAATTATGGTTTGGCTGTTTTTTTACCAACGCAAGCACAAACAAGTATGTACAATGTACGATGTGGATAGTTATTTACATTCGAATGCGGTAAGTTGTATTTTACAGCGCGACAACTTTTTGAGGTACGACCTTGTGTGGTACTGCTTCATTAGTTGGAACGTATGAGAATTGTATGCGACCTTTTTGCCGACAAGTTTTATTAATCAACGCTATGCGTCGTCGTGCTGCAATTTCTCGTACTAATGCAATACTTTCTTTTGCAAAAAACATCGCAAATATGTATCGTAAACAGCAAAAAAAAGTTTTTACGATGATAAATTCTACGTATCGATGGTGATGCGTAAAGTCGTATTTTTTACGTTTGTAGAAACAAATGTATTCATTTATTATGTATTGGGTTTTTTTTACACCATTTAATGCTCTGTTGAAACGACGCGAGCGGAGTGAAAACAGATGCGCAATAAATGAGCAATGCATAAATCCGGTGTTACTTTAAACAAAACCTTGTTTTGTGGTACATTTGTTTTCTAAGGTACTAATTTTATTTATATTTGTAATGCCCTGGTCAATGAGTTGCTGATTCAAAAATATGAAAAATATCCATTTTTATGTTTAATCTATAATCAGCTCTTCAAAAGCACCATCTATTGGTTTTTTGTATTTTCCTATCATGAATTCAACAGAGTGTGTAAAACAGGATTTGTATAACTCCACAAAGAAACAGCGTACCAATTCTTTATGGAATTCCTATGGCAATTCCATGGAGAATTAAAAAAAGTGTAAAACGGACTTTTAATTTAATTTAAGGATAAAGATTATTTATTCTTAAATTACATAATTCATTCTAAGCACTAAATGCATAGTTGAAATCTATCATTATTATGAAATTTAATTATTTCATACCGTACCAAACAATTAAATTGAAATACCTTTCCTGCAGGCGAATGACAGTATTTTATTAAATTTTAAAATATGTATATTCTTTATGTTAACCTTGGATTTTTACTAAGTATTGGATACATACTAAAAATTCGAAGTTGAAATTGTTTTGAAATTTGGGGAATATGTTGGAAGTAAGCTTTAGTTGTGCCTCCCAAACATTGTTTTCGATTGGTTAAGTTGGCAACACGTGTGGTTAATTTTTCTTCAAAAATCGCTATAAACTGCCCCAATTTGAACAGAATAACAAATTAAGAAAAGTAGTTGGTCAATTTTATAGTAATTTAACCCTAGAAATAGAATTAAATTAGTTTTAGATCGATATTTTAATATCTAACTATAAAAACGCATTAGAAATGTCAAAAAGAAGAATTTTGTCAATTTAAAAGAAAAATAAGAAATTTATAACAAAATTTCATATAAACTAATTTGTATATCTCTAAAATCTGCATATTTGGGTTTTTGTTTAAAAAAAAATTCTAAAATACAAAAAGATACGAAGTTATTACTTTTCTCCCTGTAGGAGAAAATAAAATATTAATAGATGGCGCTTATGAGATAGTTAAACGAGGAAAACAAAACTTACTTGATTAGTGTTAAGCCAGTGTCAAATCCCGCGAAATACGAAAATATAAATTAAAATTATATAAAATTGGACCAAGTGAAGTGTGTCGAACATACCGAGTGGATCTACCTTTACTTTTATACTAACCTCCACCAATGCAAGCCAACATTCTAGTTATCTTATTAAATTTAAAATGATTATTTTTAACGTAAAGAACTGATTTCGGAAATATATTATTGGGGGAAAACTTTTAGTACGCATTGCGACCTCTAGTTTATTTATGCTCAACATAATTATTTCATTAAAAATTTTAAAGCGTATACTTCATTAACTAGAGGACGCAGGGCGTACAAAAACTTTTATTTCATCCCCTCGCACAATTTATGCAAAGCGGATATTTTGCAAATTTTAATAAAAAATAATCAAGTTAGCAATTATTGAGTGTGACAATTATACTTCAAAAACATATGGATTTGTTAACCTTACCTAATTTATATATCAAATATGAGTGTAAATAAATTGTTGCCAACATTGTATGTCATCAACATATTTGCAGATTTCTAACATATATTTTAAAATAAATACCAAACCTGTATCCTCAATTGAATCTATTGCATTCCTTAATTCAAATTAATACTGGGGTTTATTGTCCCGTTTTGCATTAAATATGAATTTAATTCCCATTTTTCGAAGTAAATTACTCATATCTTCTCACCAACTTAATCAATCTTAACCATCTAGGGGGGCACAACTAGAGCTGGTTTCCAAGGTATTTTGAAAATTTCACGCCTCTAGTTTCTAAACTTTTTGAGTTATGCGTGACACGCACATACACACATACACTCATACATACATACATACATACATACATACATACAGACATTTTTCTAAAAACAATCTAGATCGACTTAGGGGTCCTCAAAATGGATATTTCTGTTGAAATTTCGATTTTGAAATTTTGAAGGAAGGAAAAGTAAAAATAATATAAAATATCTTTTAGCTGTATATGAGTTTTTTTATCTATAAAATAAAATTAAAAATCACTGAAACAATTTATTTTATTTATTATAATTTAGTTTGTTACGTAAAAATTAAGTTTAGCTGTAAATGTTTAGCTTATCAAGTTTTATAAAAATATATTTCAAATATTTATTTTTCATATATCACGTCATGTCTATTTAACTTCTTATCGGCTATTCAAATATTTCATATAAATCTCCTTGAAATTGTAAATACCTTCCAGGAAACGTAATTATGTGTTCTCTGAAAAAATAGGAATCGAACAAAGGAATAAATTAAATTAGGTATAAAATCAATAAATGAAAAATAAATCTTTTAGTTCTCTATTTTTTAACAAACAAATTTTTAAATAGTTTCATTTAATCACAATCATGGTAAATGATCCTATATTTTTATGGTGGATTATTATAATCCGTTAAATTTACTGATTAACAATCAAACAAAAAATTTTATAAAGATTATGATATTCGGAAGGAAGCCGATTATCGTTTGTGCTTATCTATTTTTGATGATGCTGATATAGATAGACCAGCTTCCACTTTAGATAAGTAAGTTTTATTATCAACTTGACATTTTTTATTTCAATTTTGTTTTTATTACAACAAAGTTTTATTATGCAAGCCACAGTGTGATTAATATAAAATCCCTACTATAACATTATTATATTTATTATATTTTAAATTTTTGTTATTTTGTGAATATTTTCTAGTAATTTCTAAAATATTTAAATCAAAAGTAGTTGTCTAAAAAAGTCTTATAATAATTTAAGGATATTTTTTGACTCTCTAAAATCTAAACTTTTATAGAAAATTGTTTAATCAAACTGATCATTTTTTAAATTATTCTCTTGACTATTTTACTTCATTATATACCAATTATATGGAGCAATTTTTAATTCGATAACAAAGCTTTAAGAGATAACCTTATCGCGATTAATATGCCTGTTGAAGTACCCATGGCTAAATTCAGAAATACAGAAATATCAACCACGTCACGTTTTGGATGTATTTCTTTGTTGATTATCGATGAATCTGTGAAAGATAAAGTGTCAAAAAATACGAAGAACTCTCAGAAATATATTTGGAAGCATTTTACATTGTTTTATGTTGAAAGAAAGTTTGAATAAATATTTTTATGATTTTAAAAGAATCCTTCACCCATTTAGAGGTATAATGTTTAAATCTCCGGGAGATATTCCGGATTGCAAAAAAGCAATTTCAAGTTATTTCAAGCAAAGACAACAAAATGATGTGTTTTTAATGCAATGACATTGTTGAAACATAGAAACGAAGAAACATCAATTGGTCAACAATGAAAATTTTACCATATTGCTGCAGTGGTATTTTCTTGGTGAGAAGGCGACGCAATGTTTAGCAAAGTTAATTATTTTAAACATGAATAAATAATGAAGACAAACAAACTGGTAGAATAGAATACAATCTTATGTTTAGTAAGACAGCTCTGGGAGGAGACAAACGATGTGTATGCAGCAAGTGGTTGGTTCAAAATTTAATCAATCCGAATATTTGCCCTGTAAGACTCTTTAATAGGTATTAGTAGGTAATCGGACACTTGGTCGCGGCAGACGGCATGACGTCACCGACCTATCTCTTAGCAGTAGCGGTATAGCTGTGGTTGATTTTTTATGTCCTTAAAAAGTCCTTAAAACGTCTTAAAAAATCCTTTAATTGCCTTTAAAAAGTCCACCACCGCTGTACCGCTACCGCTAAGAGATAGGTCAGTGACGTCATGTCGTCTGCGCCCGATTACCTAGTTGTATTGTCTAAAAGAACCAATAGCACAACAACTGATAGAACTCTTAAGCATATTGGGTGATGAGAAATTAAAAACGGAACATAGAAGCTCAACTTTAAAAACTTATCTCTAGTTAAGCAGTGAACTCCTGCCAACTTAATGACAGTAATATTGACTCTAGGCTGCGTAAGTTCTTTAACCGATAGAAATTCATCTTTTTAGCATGTTTCGCGATAACAAGTTACCCTACCCTAAGTAGTATATGCTCTGTTTTGTTCCATAATTAGAAATTACGAAAGTAGTATAGGCGATGTTTCGGCTTACCATAACAGTCAAATAAATAAACTTGTGTATGTTTACGGTTTGCCTGTAGTTATATACAATAATTCTACCATAAATAATAAAACAAATTGTTTCTTTCTTGGTATATAGTTTACAAAATAGCTTTCGTGTATTTGAAATTACCTATAACATGATGGTACTTTTTTGACAATATAAGTAGCATTTCTTTAGGCAATACCTCTCGCCGCACGCGGCTCGGGGTGTTGCCAAGCAATACGACTTATATTTTCAAACTCGCTCCATCATGTTATCGCTAATTTCAAATGCACTTATGCTATTACTGTTTAAAACATAAATAATACAAGTGTAATTCAACATCACATTCAAGAACCGTCGAATGTAAATTATAATAATTGTGGCATTACCATTTATTATTATCTTGATAAATATTTGCTTTTTTGAGTAATAATGAAATGTAATACAACTAGTGTATGGTTGATTATCGAATTAAATTTGTTTGATTTTGAGATGATGTTGTTGTACGGTATTTGTGACTATAAAAGTTGGTAATCACTTCTAGAGCAAGATATCTTGAATTATATTATCACAGAGTTTATTTTTGTATCTTACTTATCGCATTTCTTTGTAGTATTCTTGTTTGACCTAATTGTTAGTGCTTTAAAAAATGGCGCGAGTGAGGAAACAAAATTCCACCAACTGATACTATTTTAACTATGGCGAATTATCGGAATGTTCGAACATGGTATAGCATTCCGTTAGACATACACACAACTGTATATGTCTAAGCATGTAATGAATGTTTCAAAAATTGATTTTTTGTGCTTGTAGAACTTAAAACCGATGCCAATTGAGATACCTACGTAGCTCAATTGGTAGAGCACTGGACACGAAATCCAAAGGTTATGGGTTTGATCCTCATCCGTGGTGATTTTTTGAAACATTTATTTATTTGAAAATATAGTAATCGCTTTCCTATTATTTAATAATTATAATATTCTAATAATTTATAAAATGCGAAAAAACTTTTGAAAATAGATTTTTTGGATTCTAATGTTTAAAATGATTAAAAAATACCGTTATAAAGTGTGAAAAATATATGCATAAAGTATAAATTTAAATTATCAATATTTTTGCCAATATTTCAAATGTGCAGGTAATTGTCACAGGATCATGTAAAAATTGTAGAATTTAAATATTACCGCATGGTACTTGTACACTTATTTATTTTATATACTTAATTATGTTGTGCAAATTTAAATTTAAGGCACTTTCTTTAGATGAGTAATAAAAATAAGAAATTTTGTGAGCTCTATCAATAAATTATAGACATCAAATGTATACATATTAATTTTTTGTTTGTTTTAGGTACGTATTCTCCTGATCTTTCTTTAATTTGGTAGGAAGTTCTTCTATAAAACAATAAGGTAAATTGCGTTTCTAAAATTGAAATGAAAATATAGTTTATATTTAATTAGTAAGCAATGTCATGAAAATCATTATTACTACAAAGGTTTATGTGCACCCGTGAGTAACTGACAATCGAAGATCTTAGGCAAGGAGAGTATTTTCACAATAGTATTTTAAGGAATTGTAATTGTCAAATAGAATTAATTCAGTCACGAAATATGTTATATATTGCAATAAACTTGTAAAAATCAATTGTAAACTATAGATATTGTTAATTATGCAATGAATTCAGATTGTGTCTTATAGTCTTCTTGGCTCGAGGTCTTAGAGTAGTCACTGATTGCATTCTCTTAATCATCAACATGTTTTTTTTTTGGTTGAAATTATTGCAAATATGTTTATCACTGTTAATTAGTTAAATCATTGCAATCAAGTGAAATTTTATCAAATCTTGAGATAACAAATAATGAAAGTATTAGTCAGTTTTGTTTTAGTCCAATAATCAAAATATTTGCTTTAAATAGTCATAGATAAAATACAGTAATCAATTATCCAGGCCCATACCGCAAAATATTACCATTACACAAGTTATTATATGTCATAGTCGTTTGTTAAATATACTATAGTAATATAGTAAATGTACAAGTTACTTTGGTAATTGTATTTTTTACTATCTTATAAAAATGCAACACTCAAGGTTTTTATTTAGCTTGAATTTTGCGTGCCACAACAATGAAAAGTGCCTACTTCAATATCATAGCCACAATCAAATTTGTATTGAGCGTATCTCAAAACATTCATTATTTAAGGGAATATTGCAGATGTCGATATAATCTGGTTGAACATTGTGCATATTTACCAAAAGGGGTTATTGATTTCTACAAAACTTATTTATAAACTGTTGCTCGTATGCAGCAGCAGTAGCCATGCGACTTTATTTTCATTTTGCAAAATTAGCCATTCAGCAATACGAAACCACGGACTGAAAAATAAAATAAAAGACCTCACTGGAATGCTTTATTATACTAATGACTTTATAACATAAAACGAAATAATGTAGGTATTATGCTGGTAAAATTATTTATCAAGCATCAAACAAAAAAGTTTTTATTTTTATACAAGTAAACATATAATTTGTATAGGAGTTCGCAATGCTGAATTAAATAACAGCAAATAAATCACATTTATGAATAACTGCAAAATGTTATAAAATATATACTCGGTTGTAAACGTCATTTATTGGAACTCTATGGAAACAGCCTAAATTTGTATTTACACAATACCAGCTGTAATTTCATTGCGATGGTATTAAATTTGTTTAACCATTTTACCTGTTTGCAACCAGTAAACAACACGATCGCATTAACAAAATTAATAATAACAAATTACAAAATGCAACAGTATTATTTATAAGTGCTGAACAAATAACATACATTATATTATACGCCAGGTAACAGGTTTAACTGCTCCAACGAGGACCTCCTTGTAATGCTGGTAAAAACCAATTTATCTAGCTAGTATGCTAAAATAATATTAATTGATTTCTATTTTTCAAATAGGATTTTTTTAATATAATAAAGTATAAATATAATATTTTTACGGCACATAGGACAAGGAAACAATATGTCGATATTATTTTTTATTTTCGGTAAACGTTTTTTATCCACAACTAGTATCTAGTATACACTTGTATTTATGTGTTATTTATATATTTATTTTTTTTAAACAAAAATCTTTTATTGAAGGTGAGTTGTCTTGTCCATTTTACAATTATTTTAAATGTACCAATTGTTCATAATTATAGTACTGAAGAATGGACGTGATGTTCCGAAACGTTTACCGAAAATAATAAATAGTGACGACATATTGTTTTCTTGTCCTTGTGCCGTAAAAAATATCATATTTATAAAAATTGAAGGACGTCTACTACATATAATAGAATAATAAAGTATGTTTTCATCGATATACAGCATGGAACACATAAAGCGTCACGAATTTTTGTCTAAAAAAAAAAGAAAATTTTAAGTAACTTGTATTGTGTTTTTAGGCACATTTTGTAATGAATGTAGCAGCTTCTTAAGGACAAATTTAAAAAAAACTCAATTATTTGTTTACCTATATTATTAAGCATTATAATTTGAAATTTGAAAAAAAATCTAAAATTTTGATCTTTAAAAAAGAAACTTGTGTATTATATACATATTAATGCAGTTAAATTAGCGAATAAAAATGACAAAATTTACACTTCTTCTAGAGCTGGGATTTTTTTCAATAAAAATGTGTCAGAAAACATCAGTTAGATAGGTTTTTTTGGCAAATCAACCGGTAAATATTATTGTATATTACGCTAACACGGGTGGTTATCGTTGGTGCAACACTTTACGTTTTTCTACCAAAACCTTCAAATATCTCATAAAGAATTCATTTTTCAAGTAAAGTTTTAAATGAAAATTGTTTAAAATTAAATTACTATATAAAATCGCGGAAAAAACAAGTATTTAAAAAATAATGGATTATACTGAAATAAATTAAATTTATAATTTTTTCATCATTTAACTAAAAAATATTGAAAATTTGTAACTCTTGAAAACCTAGGAAATAATAAGGCTAACCCTGATAAATAGCTATGCTATGCAAAATTTTCCGCAATTTAAATTTTTAAATCGTAATTTACTATTAAATTAATTACAACCGATATTTTGTATTTTAAATATTATTTTTGGCATTATCCGTGATGGATTATATATTTGGTTTTTCCGCCTTTAC
Source organism: Tachinus sp. AB-2021 (assembly GCA_030264575.1). Taxonomy (NCBI): domain Eukaryota; kingdom Metazoa; phylum Arthropoda; class Insecta; order Coleoptera; family Staphylinidae; genus Tachinus; species Tachinus sp. AB-2021. Next base: position 22,009 of record JARJEC010001741.1, on the reverse strand, counting down.
TACATGGAGTAATAGCGTGGTATTATTCTAATTTCAACTTAGATTTTATTTAATAATTTAATCGCAAATAAATTATTTGCATTATTTCTGTCCTTTCCTTTGATTATCTTTGGAATTAAAAGGAATTTTAAAAATTTACAAAACGCATCTGAATCAGCAGAAAAAAAATCGGCGCACTGTCTACCGAATCGCTATTTCTATTAATAACAAAGATACCATTGCAATGTTACTCAATTCTGCACACCCTGTATAACAAAAACAGTTTAGAGAACGATTTTTTTTCTCGACTGAACCGCATATGGAATAGTTTCTGCTCTAATCAAATTGAAAATTCCATCTGGGCGAAGTCGAATGTAAACGGAATATGATGAATCTCATTCATTATTGATTTGATTGAATTTTGAAAAATTAGTTGCTTGGTTTGAAAACACTTATCTTTTTGAGCGTACCATCTACCAGTATTGGAGTGTGATGATTTTATTTTGTATTTACTTGCTGAATGATATAGAGGTACATTGTACTCGCTGCTTATATTTGATTAATAAAATCGTTCCTTATCAGGTTTAAAAGTTGGTAATTCAAAACGCGAATTAAAAGGAATTTAAAAAATTTACAAAATGCAGCTGAATCATCAGAAAGTAAACGATGCACCGTTTACCAACTTGCCATCTTTATTAATAACAAAGATACCCATGCAATGCTACTCAATCATGGACACCCTGTATAAGAAAAACAGTTTAGAGAATGATTTTTTTACTGAACCGCGTATAGAATAGTTTCTGCAGTAATCAAATTGAACATTTCATCTGGGCTAATGAAAAGGAACATGGTGAATTTCCGCCATTATTGATTGATTTGATTTTAGAAAAATTGATATTTGGTTTGAAAACGCTTATTTTTTTAGCGTACCATCTGCTCGTATTATAGTGTGATGATTTTATTTTGTATTTACTTGCCCAATAGTACAGAGGCACATTGTACTTGCTGCTTATATTTGATTCATAAAATCCTCCTTTATCATGTTTTTAAGTTGGTAATTCAAAAAACGTGTCCACTTCTTCTATGTCAATTTTCTCCAAATCAGAATTATTTAGGTTGTGATCAATGTCTATAATGGAAAATTTCCCACATTTCCATACGATCTTGATACGGGTATGGGGTTTGTTCAGCGACATATGACTTAATTTAATACGGCTTGATCTACTTGAGGAAATCAAGATTTTTTTGTTTACAATTTTTTTTGTATGCATATTTGTACGACGCGACGTACACTAACTTTTAAACTGAACCACCTTTTTAGTAATCAGCTGCCCAAACTTATGGATTGGATAACTACCTAACACTTATAGTTTGACATGAAACGATTAGTTTTGAAGAAAACGGGAAATAATTTTCAGTACACAGCGGCACATAATTTCAATGGTGATTACGAGCTAAACATGTGAAATAACGTTGTCGTAACATGTAATATTGGACTTTAATGCAGCTATTCATTGGGAAAGAGAATGTAGACGTACATAGCGGTTGTCATGGGCGAATATGTACTATCTGAATATTTATAATTCACATTGAACGAGAAGTTGCATTTTTATTTTTCGAAGAATACTTCCACTAGCTCTAATGCTGATCGTAAAAGGTAATCAATAGTTGGGAGGAAACCTTATTAAAAAACTCTCATTAAACAACTACTTTGACGGGAGTTAAGATTTGGTGCAGGGTTTTGCATTAATAGTCTTCAACTCCTCTGCGAAGGGTAGGAAATTGTAGTTCAGGTTCTTAGTTACAACCAACGTACTACTTTGGCTTTTGCAAAACGGGCGGTTAAACCAAACCCAATTTAATAAATCGGATAGTTCAATTTTGTTTTCACTTTAGGCGAGGAAAGGTTAATGCGATTATGGATGGACGGTTTACACTTTACTATGGTTTGACTGGGTAGTAATTATTGTGTTCTGAAAGCCTACAATGGCATTGATGACACCTACCCGTAGTGGGTGCGGAGACTAGGCGATGAAGTTAGGGAGCCTAATGAAAGTTTTTACTTCACCTCCATGGAGTGGACATGTAATCTAAACGGTGTGAGTTTGGTCCCTAACCGAGGTGAATTTTTGAAACATTTAGTTCAAAATGGAGTAATCGCTTAGTAATAGGCTCTTAAAGCTACCCGAAACGAGACTGACGTTAGCACTAACGTTAGTACAATTACTGCGTGTGTCGATTTAGTAAATTCTCATGCAAGAAAATTGAGACTAATTTCTTTGATAGGGTAAATATGCCCAGAAAAGTTGGGCGTAGAAAAATACGCGTTTATATACAACTCGGATATTTAAAATTTCACATTTACTGACACAATAGTTGGAAATTAACAGGACTAGTCCTATATTAAGAAGAAGAAGAAGAAGAAGAAGACATTTACTGACAGAACGATTCAATGCGCATGCGTACGTACGTGTCATACAAAAATGTCGGAGTTAGTTTCAATTTAATTTTATAAATTTTTAATAAAATATTGTTATTTTATTAGCACCAAAGGTCACATTATCCGCCATGTGGAGTCAATCAAATCTTACGACCCTAAACGTGATTTATAGTGCTATCAGGTGTAATCAAATATAAAAAAAAATCGCTGGTTTTAATTGACGATATAATATCACGTGGTAGCTGTAAGTTGCATTTTATAAACTTGTAGCTTATTTTACAACATTTCCCAATTACAGTATTTTACTAACATTAATACATATTAACATAATTTTTTATCTAAACAAAATGTGAATAGATTAGATAAATTAATTTCGCGCTTGAACGTCGACATGAATTTTAATTAAACTCAGATATAATCCTATATTCGTGCTATAAATGTACAAAATGATATTTACTAATTATGCTTATAATACTTTGCAATAATAAAATTATAACATACATTATTAGCAAGATTATAAATTAACAAAACTAGTTAATAAATTTCATTTATTAATAGTTGGATGTAAAACTCATTTACTGATTAAATCAATATTAATTAAAAAAATGCACTTCCAATAAAGTATGCATTGCATCCAATAACGCAATAATGTGATTGATGCTTCCAACTAAATTAAAAACTTGTTTTATTTACCAATCATTTAACAAAATTACTAAAGTTGCCGTTACGCATTTGGAATGACCAGTTAATTAAGGCGTATTAAACGGCAACGATAATATTAATAATGCACATAAATCAATAAATACGGTCACATAGGGTTGAAAATTGTACGCTGGCTGTTGACCCAGTTTTTACTTTCACTAACCGTTGGTATTTTACCATGATCTGGCTAATATGATAATTATTACTATTATTATATTAATTTGTTTATATTAATTAAGAAAATTGGATTTATTGAGAATACCACTCAAGGAAACAGTTTAATTCCGATTTACCGTTCGGTTTGTTTTTATCTATTCGGTCCTTGCTTCAAACATTTTAGATTATGACGGTTCGGTTTCCGCTTCAAGCCAATCGGTTTGGTACCGATTTTTTTAATAATCATCTTTACGCGGGTTGCGAACTTAAAAATCGGTTCGGGAAACAGGGCGATAAGAGTCAATTTTAAAGTTTGTTTATTTTATAAAGTTCAGTTTTTAGTAAATCTCGCCATAAATTGCAGTTTTTGGAGTTTTTGAGTATAAATTGCACGTTTTGGTAGGATCTGTTGTAAATTGTGTTATATATATATATATATATATATATATATATATATATATATATATATTTATTTATTTAAGAAACTGCATTTTTTTAAATATTTTTGTCAAATATATAATAATACAATTCCTGAAAATAGTAATTTTTGAAAAATTAATTATAAAAAATTTTGATTTTATAAGTATTTTTTCAAAAATGAAGTTTTGTTTTATTATTATTACAATATAAGTAAATTTTTTGTTCCAATTCAGACTTTTATAGAATTTTTTATGGGGTTTGGTAGTTTTTTGATCATATATAAATTAATTTTTTTAATTTAATATGCTTGCATAATTCCCAATGTTTACTTTTTTTTAAATCGGATTTTTTAGTAAATATTCTTTTGTAAATCAAAACTTTTATAATTTTAGTAAATTTTACTCGTAAATTTTTGTAAATTTCTTAAATTAATTTTCAATTTTTATAAATTTTGGCTCAAAAATCGCAACATCCAGTGAGTTTTTTGACAAACTGCTATTATTTGTTTTTATTCTCTTGCAAACTGCAATTTTTCAAAATGGCCAAAGTCTGTCAAATGTGCTTCTCACAAATTTGTTGCTTTACTTAAATGGTAAATTAATATTGTAAAATTTCAAATATTAATGAATTAGGAAAAAAAAATAACACAAAACCGCTGAAAACCGGTTTGAACTTCAACTTTAAACCTTTTGTTTTGTTTATTTTCTTGTTTGTTATACCGTCACGGTTTGGTTTGGAGTTCAAGTAAAAATAGAGAGGTTTGTTTTTTATTCCGATTCCGGTTTGGTTTGAGTCTCTGTTCAAATCCTTTTGAGCATATGTGGGATTTTTTAGCCTGGGATGATTTATAGATAATAGAAAGGCTACAGATAATCTACACAAGTGATTCTTAATTTTTACTTAGGGAGCATTTTTGATCATTAGAATAATTTGCTGAGCACCAAAGCAAAGAGTTAAATACATATAGACATAACTTTTATTTTTAACTTTATCTAATAAAGTTTAAAATAAACATTAATTTGAAAAATAATTGAATTTTATTTGATGTAAAACTCATTTAATATAATGCCTGAGCTTATTGGTGTCAATTCTTCGTCTAAAATTGCAAGTCTTGCGCGTTTCTTAGTTTTTATATTCGGTAATGTTGAGAAACTGAGCTTCCGCAAATATCAAGTTGAAAATTGTAATAAGATTTTCAGTGTTTTTATGGAGAGGGCTGGATTTTTGTCTTTTCAAAAAATTAAAACTTCCTCCAGGGTTATTTCTGACAATTTTATTTTTAGATTACGATAGATCCACAAGGTGATCAAATTGTTTTAAAGATTTTCTTGAAAAATGGATTTTGATGCTACACCTACCTTGCATTTGAAGTGGGGAAAGGAAAAGTGCTATGCCGATTATTGGAATACTGAATTTTTGATCTTTTGCCAAAACGATGTTATGTACTTAAATAGCGTTAATACGGCATTCGAAAAAAATACTGACATACACTAACAAATTGAGAGCCTTTAGAAAAAAGGCCTCCCACAGTGGCTTTTTGCATTTTTTCCAAAGAAAATTGAAAATGTCTAAATATGGCACACTGAATATCATTTTGAAGATATACAAAATCATACATACGTTCATTTTGGAAAAAAGTCACAAATTCATTCTTTCAAGAATTGGTATAGCACTTTTTGCTTGTATAATCATCTTACTTTAAAAGGCAAAAAAATTGTTTTGCAGCAAGTTCGCGGAGCTAAATTATTCCACGAAGCACCGCTTAAGAACCACTGCTCTACAGTGATATATTTTCGACATTTGACATAGTATACTACAAGCAAATGACGTATAAAATAGTAAACATTTGAAAATTTTAACTAACTGCCAAATTATGTACTAAAGAGGGGAGCACCAGCTCGAGGAGAGTGTTTTTTCCTATGTTTTTAATTTCCTATTATGACTAAACTATACCTAATTTTGTATAACTTAACGTTTTATAAAAACAAAACTGAAATCAGGCGGTTTTGAAAGAAAATTCGCGCGAGCATGCGCTAACTGAGCTGTCACTTATCCCGTATTTACATACATGTACTAAAGCTTAGTTCACATCTCTTTAATGTTTTTGTATTTAGTGCAAATTGCGAGTCAAGTAGCAAGTTACCTCGTTAGCACAAAATGATTTCGTGTTTTATTGCACACACATCTGATTTGACAATCACAAATAAACACCGCAATGATAGGATTCCTATAGAAAATGAAGTTGTACAAATGAATAATAATTAACAATTAATTTTTAATTTAATATTAATAATAAAAAAGGAGGAAAATGTTATTCTAATATAACTAGTTGTTTAAAAATAAATTAATTAAAAATAATCAAATAAAGGTAAAACCATGAATTTAAAAATCAAATACAATGTAATATAAAATAAAACAAATATGACTTGGTTATTTCAATTTAATTATAGATATTAATAATACGTAATAGTAATTAATTATTGTAACAAAATTATAAATAATCCGATTGCTCACTTGTGTTTCCTGTTTAGTTTGGAATGGAGCGGGCCGCTAGCTGCTACTTGCCGTAAAATAGAACCAATTCTATTTCGACGGCTAATCAGATTTGCCATCCACTAAATACTTCACTGTCCACACTATTGAGTTACTAAACCACTCGGAACTATACTTGCATGTTTTATAATGCTCGTCAATGCTCGCTTTAAATCGTTTTACTCCAAAATCCTTTTGTGCTATTTGATAACTTGAGTTGCAACTTGCTACTTGCACTAAACACTTAACAAGTGTGAACTAGGCTTGGTATATTTGACCAGTATGACTTTTAATATAATTAATTGGGTTGTTTCTTACTATGTGATGGTCCATTATATCAATGAAATAAAACAATTTACTATGTTTTTTATCAGGTTTTAGATCAATTTAAATCGTGATAAAAACATAGTAAATTGATTTATTTCATTAATTGCATAACTTAAATAACAAGATATAGCATGAATCTTCAAAAATTAGAACATTGTTGATATTTATAATTATTATTCTGCTTAAATTTTTAAAATTATTTATACATGCTGGACCTTTTATATCTTCTTTTAAGGATTTTGTATCTAAAAAACTATGCATTAAAAAAGATTTTTAATTTGAAAATTTTACACTATTTCAGGACATTTTACTTAATTCCAATCCACATCGCTCTACAATTCTTATTTTTTTGTAACATTTTGAACTATATGCAAAATTTAGCGATGTTCCTCTACATTTTTTGACATTTCACAAAACTTTTTGATGTACTACATTTTTCAATATTTTACAATATCTTTTAACATTCTCTGATCTTCTAAAACATTTATTGAGATTACACGATATTTTGAAAACTCGTTTTGATTATTTTTTTACGCGTTTCAATATTTTTTGATATTACATAGCATTTGATTAACATGTAATATTTGACGGTGAAAAAATGTGTCCAAGTATTAATAATTTTATAGAAAAATTTATTTCAGTTTTAGTCGATCCACATTATAAAATATGAATCTAACTAACAACTAAGATATTTTAAAATTTTGTGCTGATTAAAAGGGCTTCTGAATTAAATGATTTTTACTATTTAATACCAATTAATAAGTACAACAAAAAATTTGATTTTTTTTAATGAATATTTTTGAAAAAAGTTTTATACGAGGTTAAACTTTCTTATTCAGATCAATTCAATTTGGAATTGCAACTGATTGAATAAATTGATATGGAAATAAAATGTTAATATACTGGGTGATTTTACCAGAAGCTGAAAAATGAAATTTCGTGTTTGAGATTGGATTCTAAACAAAAAATACGAAATAACATTTTTCCCGATATTTTCAAAACAGAGGCCAATCTGGATAAAAGTTATTTTGTATTTTTTGTATAGAAAAACAAGATTTTCATATTTCGGCTTTTGGTATAAATCAATAATGCTGTTATTAATATAGAAAATAAACGAATTTATCGTTTTTACAAAGATGAAAACAAATTACTTTGTCTTTGTAAGAATAAGTTTTTAACTTGTGAAAATACGTCTTACGAAGACGAAAACAAATTACTTTGTCTTTGTAAGACGCATTTTCACAACTTAAAAACTACAAATTTGTTTGTTTTTTATATTGTCAATAGTAATCACTTGTGTCACGTAGTTAGGTAACTTTTCTTAAGTTTAATAGCTATTATATTATAATTTCATTTAAACAAATTACGGATACGAAACTAGTTCTTTAAGCCATAAAATAAATACCCAGTAGTTATTCCATTAATATTTTATCTTTTTAAAACGAAACCTTGGGGAGAATCGATTATGCCGAAAGTTTTATTTAAAATAAACTTCAAAATCAAAAAGCGTCTGGGAGAGCTTAAAAGAGATCGCCTGTATCCTTGCTAAAGCCCGCCGGAGCAAAACAACTTTCTCATAACATCCTACTTTTTTGTGTGTGTGCACGCCGTAACTCGCCCTCCCAATCATTTTAAGGGAGAAGAAACGACCTGAGCAATACGCCTGTATTCATCCTTGAACAATTTATTATGTTTTGTTTCTCGTTTAAGGGGTTGTGAACTGAAAGTAAATGTTCTTTATCATTTTAGAATTAATAAAGCAAATCTTACAGAGCGGCATAAGTAAGTTTGCTTTATGGTTCTGCGTATACGTTCTATTATAATTAAATGAAAATATATAAAGTATTTTAAATGTGCCGTAAAAGTTTTATTACGAAAATGCTTCGTTGTTTATGACGTGAAATGAACAGTTTTGAGCAATATAAATAATAATTAGCACATAAAATATTTTATCGAGATTATTAGTGATGAAATTAGTTTGTTGGTTTTTAATTCACGGGCTGATTCTGATTGTATTAATATTGTACGGAAATAACCTGCATGAAATGACCTTATATATCAAACACATATATGTAAATAGTTCATTAAACACGGTCTCTCTGGTGGTCGGCTTCAAAGGAAATAAACATCCAAGCCCTCCCCAGTGACAAGCATGCAATCTCATGCTCTGCTATTGGAAGGAAGCTCTGTGCTATAGTTGAAATTCACTTGCTAAAAAGTGTTTGTGTATACAGGCTTTCCCCTAAAGTGAGAATGAAAGGTTTTGTCCTTTATTAAGGGTTGCCGTTGCGATTTTCATATTTAATTGCAAGACGCCTTTCACTGTTAGCACTTGTCACTTGCCCAAAGATAAGAATTTGAAAAGGGTTTGGCGAGAAAAAATATCTGGATATAATGTCGCCGAATTTATATTTCCAAGAAAAACTCTTTAATGGAGTTTACATTCAACGTCGCTGAAAAGACCAGCGCGATTTAAAAAAAAATCCATTCCCAATTACTTCGAAAGTCACCGATATCAACAAAAAATCCATTGAAAGAGGAACAATTTAAACGTCCTTCAAACACTGTCGATTTTACATGTTGGAAGTGTGAAAAAATCTCCCGATGATGAATGATAAGCCTTGGGCCGTTTCAGCCAGAATTCATCGATTCATTCGGATGCGCCCACGTGATTTGAAGCCTTTGTGAAGTTAACGAATGGCGACGTAAATTACATGAGACTGCAGGGGATCATACTAACGAACCCACGACAGATTTTAATCATAACTCACTTTACGGGATTAATTAATCGAACAGTCCAATTTGCGCTCAACTTTTCACATTTCTGCTGTTTTAATAAAAAAAATAAAGGTAAATTTTAAGAACCCGGATGGGAGATGAATTGGGTTTATAACTCTTGCCAGAGTATAGAAAAAGAAGGGAAAAGAATATGAGATACTTAAGATGGAAACATTTTAGTGAGAAATTGCAATCGTTTTGCACTGGAAAGAGAGAAAATAAATTTATATGGAAACAATTTTTTATGTTCTTTAAGACCCTTTCAAGAACGCGTTCATGCCCCAATTCTATTCAAACATGTAATTAATATGAAAAGTTTTATCTTATCATTTTCTGAAGATATAGAAGATTACCTTATTTTATTTATGAATTTGATAAAACTTGCATTCAACTTAGAATATATTGAATATAATACATTCAGTATTATCTATTTAAATTAAATTAATATAACTACTTGATGCTAATAATCATTAGCCGGCGACGAAACAATTTTATCCTTGCTGCACAATATATATTTTTGATGTATTATATAAACATTGTTTTTTATTTAATTTATAATGAATTTTTAACAAATAAATTTACCATTTTAAATATATTAATTAGTTAGTAAATATTTAATTAACCCAAGCACGCCATCCTTCTATTTTAATATTTAATTAACTCCCTTCAGAGAAGGTATTGCATTCTATAAGTCAAGCATGCAATTTATAATCATGGAAAATGTCCATAGATACGGTTATCATTTTGTAATCTAATTTTAAGTATTTAACAACTAACAACAAACAGTAACCCGAAGAGGTTAAGTATATAATAATAATCATATTTCCATGTTTTTAATCTTATATTTTTAATAATTCTAAACTACACCGAAAATTGCAATCGGCTTGCTTTGGATTTCATGTCAATTAAATCATCTTTAATAAGACCTCCGTCATCGATCATCATAATAATAAAAACGGACAAGGCACCCATGCCTTCTGATTAAGACTTTCTGTCCAACAGAAGGGTACTGCTACACCAAAAGAGTTCTATATTGTTTTAAGATGTTCTGACATATTTTTATACTTATACGGTAGCAGTTTTTCCAACATAAAAAATTGCAGTAACACCGACAGCCACATTCTTTTTCTAAAGTGATAGCTTACCTAGAAAAACTTTTAATCGTTCAGTTGCATCTAGGATGATGACCGCAGGACTCATATTGTTCAAATAATTAATAAAAAAGTAAGCTAAGTAAGCTGGCCCTTTCAAAAAGTTTTCAGTCTTTCTGTATTTTGTACAGTTTCGTCTATCGTGCCTTAAACACTTAACTAGAATAAGCGTTTCAACTTCTCTGTTTGATAATCAGCGAACTTTTGCATTAAGTTTTTTTAAAGTTTTGATTTAAAGCATTGGACACGTGTACATGACTCCTTTTGGGATAATAGGCAAAGATCGTGACGCCAATACATGGCCGTCTAACTAGCAATGAGTTATCATGAGAGTAGGAACCTCTTTCGCTGCAAAACATGAAGTGTTTTTGAGCATCACAGGTGGTCTATCTGTACACAATTTTTTTTATCATACTTTTGTGGTTCTCAAAAGTGAGTCGTTAAATGAAACTGTTCTTTTATTCAATGCGTTTCATGATGTACGTAACGTACTAACACCAAGAGCTTACTACACTGCACTTGCTAGATCTGTGCTCTCGTTCGTTGCATGCTGTTGGAAATAGCGAGTTTAGTTCTGCAATGACTTGCTGCAAAACTCTAGGGAGATATTTAATCAGAGCTTAAAGGCTTAAAGGTGTTGCTTCCTAGCGCACAAGGCTTTACAAGAGTGTTTGCGATAGGGTGTGCCTTTTTTTGCTGCTCAACGCTATATACAATTTTGTACGATGTTTCTAAACGTGGTTTTTGTGTTGGAATGCCGACTTTTTGCCCAGGAAACACATCTGTTAACGTAGATGTTACGTTATCAGATATGTTTCCTGGGTGGACATATGTTTGTGAATAAGATAAATTGAAATATATACTTTTCTTATTATATTTGTGTTTTATTTTTATAATTTTCAGAATGAAGATGTAAGGTGTTCCGATCATTTTTCTGGCTTCATACTGCCATTAGGCATACATGAATTGTTATATTTTCTATTCTTTGAATATACTCCAATTAATTAATACAAAAAAGTTATATGTAAAGTTGTCTTGCTGAGGGGTGAACAATGACTTATTGCTCAAAAACGTCAGAACCGACGTACGCATTTTATGTTATTTCATTCAGTCACATTTATATTAAGTATGAGAACGAACATAAAATAGGCGATTCATGTTTCGAAAAGTGTTGAGACATACTAACTTCTAGCTGTTTTTAGTATAATGATGTTTTATATTACATTCCGATTGACTCGAGTACGAAACTGATTTGAGCAGTAATACCACACGTTCCACACGTATATGCTTTACTTAAGCCTTGCCTGCTGTTTGTATACCCAAGCCCGTATGTGTAGACGAGAAATCTTGATATCGTGCAGTCCCATTGATTGTTTTAAGGAATTTTAAAATATTTCGACTCTATAAACAAATCAAATGTTATATAATTATAATATTATAATTTGTTGTCAATATATATTTGAATGACAAGGTACATGGTATTATTGCATTAATAAAAACAGTAACGAACGTATTTTATTCAACAAGAACGAAGAACACGTTATCGAGATCGGAACAATATAAATCTGGGCCGCAGTATTAGTACCATGATCATCAAGCGCGTGTCTATAAGTATAAATTTGAATTTACCGCTAAAAATGTATTTGCGATTTTGTATCTATTGGTGTTTTTGGCAAACAACTTGGGGAGAATACTGGCAACCTTGTTGATAAGTACGTGCAAGCCTAAAGGATGGGACTGTACTGTAGCTTGTGCATACATGTTTGAATTGTCTGGATAGGGCAGGGCACGGTGTACCGGATAATTTACTCAAACTATACCGTTAAGTCGCTGTCGTGTGGAAGGCCCATAAGACGTTATAAGACGCGACGAAAACAGTCGTGAAATGCAATATTTACCTCCGTTTGCTTCACTATGTAACGAGCAGTGGCAAGTGATCTGAACCTGGGCTAAATGTCAAATACAATAATACTATTATTATTCCAAACAAAATAAAAATCTAATCAAAACATCAACATTCAAAATTCATAAATTTTTAATTAATAAAAGTATAATACGTGATTGAAACCTGGTCTGTAATACATAAAGACATAAAAATAATTTAATTGAATTTAGTACTACCGAACAAGGAAAAAGAATTGACAAAAATGGTCTATTTTTATTTTTCCTTTTTTATATTTCTTGGGTCATTAATTGCACTAAAATTGACAAAACTGGTAAATTTTGAAAAGTTAGAATTTGTTTTGACATAAAAATGCTGTTTTTGTCTTTATTTTTAAGATTTTAAAATATTTTTTTTTGAAATCTCAGAAAAAAATTAATAACATAAAATGTGTATATTATTATATTTTCAACATATTTGTTTTTCTGTCCTTTTAATATGCTTGTTTTGATGATAGTAAATATGTATGTTTGGATCTGTTTTTGTTTTTGTTTTAGTATTTTACGTTTAATATTTAGGTTTTTAATAACGTTTGTTTAAAGTCTTTTATTTTTCTGCCTTTTCTTACGTGTTGTGTGCTATATTCCATTTTCGTATATTTTCTTTAACTTCCAGGTATTTTGTCTTCTGATATACTTTTTTCACCATAGAATAGCTTCGAGTAGTCGCAGTTTTTCCATTCTTTGGACATGCACACTATTAAAAAAATGTAAAAGTTTACATTTTTGATTTTTGAGTTTTTATTTTTTTCATTTTATGTGCAGCCATCTGAATGTATTTTGCAGCTAATGGCCCTTGTGTTTCAACGAGGAATAAATGTAGTGGCTTAGTTATGGATTATTTTTGGTTGTAGTAAGTTTTATCAGATTTTTTTGAAAACGTCAGATCCGACAATGTCTTTTTGGTACGCACCAAAATGTTCGATGTCAAAGATAATAACGATGAAGCAATTTTTGCATTAGAAATGTTTAACTAATGCTAAATTACATTATTAGATTTACAACAAATAACACCGTAATAATGAAACTATATTTAAAAAATAAATGAATGAATTTGAAATTTATTTCAATATAACAAAAATATTTTATTGTGCTATAGTCAGTTCTATTATTTTGTGGTGTAGTATTCTCTAACTCTCTATATTTCTTCGGATTGTCAGATAGATGTAGCATCGATAATAAAATATACTGACATGGTAGCGCTAATGCCTTCGAGTTTGTATAATATGGACGACAATCTTCACTATAATTTATTACTGCTATTATTCGTATTGCTCTGCTTCCCAGGACGGCCAGCTGAGTGTCCCATTTCTGGAGACTATTATCGATTAATGCAAAAAATAAAAGAGCATTACTTACATAAAATATACATTGAAATTGTGTAATTTTGTCTGATTTTTATTTCGTTTGCAGGCAATAATACTAATCGAGGGGAAAATTGTTATTTAAAATTCATTTTAATTTTCTTAATAGTTATAAAGGTAATTTAAAACATCGTGGCTAGAAGGCAATAAGCTATAATTGGAATCAAAAAAATTAAATTTTTATATTGAATTAAGACGTGAAATATGTTTCTAATTTATATAATATGCTTGTTCTATGTTTATTGGAGTAAAAAATCAATCAAAAAGTTTGGATTATGATAATATTCGTAAGTATGTTTTTAATTTCAATTGCGCAATTAATTCAAATCGTGGCTTATAATCGTCTGTGGTCATTAATTTTATTTTGTTTTCTCTATTACGATGACTTTAATTACAGCTTTCAAATTAAGGATTTTTGTAAATATTAGAAATAAACAACTAACTTTAGTTTTTTTTTTCAATTTTTTATAAGCAAAAATAGTCAAATGTATTCTTTTTGCCTTATACATTGGATTGAATTTTTTATGGCGTAGACGTTACACTAATCCAGTATTGTCCAATGGAACTGGATATTAGGCCTTACATTGTTTGAGGGGTATGAGAGTTGTCAAAAGCGCTTTCTTTTTTTATAATTCAACTTAGACAATAATGTAATATTTATTATGATGCTATTAGCTTTGACATTAATAATAATAGAATGCTAATCATTTAAAACAATTCCCACTTCTCTCAATAATTGTAAACTTGAATATAATAGCTAATGATATACCATTATCTTCTCTTAATGCTTGATTAAATAAAGCAAGTTTATTTTAATTGTTAGATGCTGCGAGTAATGATAGCCTAATAAATATGATCTACAAAGTTGTGCAAAGTACCATAACGTTCTAGTGCAGTCTTGTTAAATAAGCCCGATTAATTAGCAGCTTACTTTCCATCTGAACCTAACAACAGGATAGTATATAGCAGCCGCCTTCATTAATTACAGAACATATCGATTTTAATTGACTTACGTCGGATTTACGTAATTTTGGCATCTCACAAAGTAACCGTCCATCCATATATAATATAATTAAATTATAAAGAAAATTGATTTTTCAATGACGTCAGGACGGTATCCCTAATCCGTTTTCTCCGGCCCTTAAACAGGTCTGCCAATTCACAATTAACTTGGATATTTGTAAAATACAAGTTTCATATCGCGGCCTGTGTTGAGAGGTTATCGGCGATATTTGGGAACAGAGGACCTCATCTGCATGAGAATATCGGGGTCTGACGTTTAACTAAATCCCTGACCAATTGCCCGATATTTGTAACGATTTATTGCCATTGGCGTAGGGCTCCGTATGGGGCAATTTTGGATTTCGAGTAAAAACATTTAACGAGGGAAAATCCGATTTAATTTCAATTATGCAAATTGGCCAATATTTATCTCGATTCGGCTACATGGGAAAGAACTTTATTTAAATAATTGATTTGTTTCAGTTTTTTTTTTAAATTAAATCTCTGCCGTTCCGATTTATAATTCTACGTGGTCCGTTCATAAAATAATCGAATTTCATTTTTTAAACTTTATTATTAATTTGTACAATTATTGGTACTTGTCTCCTTCAAACTACTCTCTATTTGTACACTTTTTGAGCGGTGTTACCATTTCCTTAGAAGAATTCCGAACAAATAATTTTATTAACATTGAAAAAGAAAAAAGAAATAGCGAGCATCACTTTGACATTAGATATACATTCTGACGTGCTTTCTTTGAGATTTTTTTGCTATTTTTGTGACGATTGTGACGATGAAGGATGATAACAGAAAACAAGAGCAGGATTATGACTACTCATTATGACTCGTCATTTGGATCTTGTTTTCTGTTATCATCCTTTGCATGAATACTTTACCATCATTAGTTTGTTCTCATTAAATGAGGAACAAATTTTGATGTAGCTCTATGCATGTGCTATTTTTTATCAAAATTTTATGGAATGATTCAGAACTAACACTGACAGTCGATCGGTTATTTCACGCAATACATTTGAACGTGTGATAACATTGCGTACTACATAATTTTTACTTGTTTTAAAAGTTGAAACGTTTTTGTAAGCGTTTTCTGTGCAAAATTTGATCTTAAATAGTTGCTACAGAAAATAGTTAAACAACCATTACTTCAAATTATAATAAATGTTTAAAATAGACGCTAGTCCAATAACAGACTGTATTTTCTCCACGACCATTAGAGAATGAAATATTTTTAAAAATTAAATCAAAACATTTACATTTGAGAATGACAGTTTTGACATTCATGGAAATCTATTTCGTTGAGCATCATTATGGAATATTTATTCTATACCTTGTTATAGAATAAAATATACATACAAAACACACAAGAAACAACTATTTCAGAATAAATATTGTAACTGAAGAGTGTTTTTACTTTCTATTATTAAAAATGATTTCAGAATTATTGCATTCGCCAGTGATCGTGGAGAAAGTATTTTCTAAAATGTTTTTGAAAGTATTTTTTACTAAAGTACAAGGGTCATTTAGATATTTTAGGTACTAACTTACTTTTCAAGTGGCTAGCGTACCACCACCATCTTGGTAACTAAGCGTACTACCACTCAGTACGCAACCAGCTACCTTAACACGTTGGCTGCATTACCGCTGATTAGCATTCAGGACAGTCAGGTGTCGGGGCATCACCCGAGTTGTTGTTTAAAAATGGCCGCACTAATGTTCACTTCGAATAGACTGCGCTTTTGGCCGACCAAGCTTTGCCACTCATGACGACAGCGAATGAGAAGATTAATTTCTACGAAATTGTAAAGAATAAGTGAGATTATTAAATGTTTTTATTGGGAGACCACATAACACATCGTCTTTGGGATCGTTTCTAGGTTAACATTAATGATGGCGAATCTCTCTTTTATTCCGTTCCAACTAGAGATGAGACGTAGATAAAACATTATATTTGGTATGAATTTTATACCAAAGTTTAGAAATTTTAATATAGTTTCAGATGGTATAACTAATATAAATTTTTATACTAAAATTTTCTATTAAAACATATTAAACTTAACCTAAATTAGTTTTAAAACATTTGTTAGACAAAACTGCAGTGGGGACACAACTTCCCTCAGTAAACCAATCAATTAGCAAAAATGGTCATGGAAATTGTATTGGGACAGGAAAGGTTTTTTTTGCAAAATTATTCCACATGAAAGATATTGTTATTTTTTTAAAATTATTTTGGAACAAACGTCGGGTAGGCTGAGAGTGTATGCTGAGGGAATGGTGCTGCTTTTTTAGCACCTTTAGCTAAAAAAACCTTGAAACTCAGCATAACACTGACTCTTATTCTGAATTATACTCGGCCAATTATCCTCCGTATAATCCAATCGGTTTTTGACATTTTACTATTGAAAATACGAACTAATAGCAATTTTAGTATCGCAATATTTTTTCTCAGATTTCTCAAGATTTGTCGAGATTTGTCAATATTTAGCAACATTTTTTAAATATATTTTGATTTTTTTTAACATCTTGACATCTTACCTGCATTATACAAACATGCATTAATTAATATTTTGTCGGTGTATCATGTATTATATTAATATTTTGTTAACATTTCTCAATACTTCGTAAACATTTTGATTTATTTTCATCAATAATTCACAACATTTCATAAGTACTTTTGAACTATTTCAATATAAGTTTGAAAAATGAACACATATTTCAACATTTTTTTCTCATTTTGAGACATTTGGCTGGCAGCATTTCAAAAAGTATTTACATTTTACAATATTTCACATCGACGGGCATATTTTTCGATACATTTGTGTGCCGCATTAAAAAAATCCTTTTATGCTGACTTACGCGTCACATTACGAGCCATTCAAATGATTCATTTTGCACGTGGCGTGCACGATTACTTGACGTTTTCTAAAATTTGCAAACATTATCAATATTTTGAAAATTGTCAACATGGATTGTCAACCGGTTGTTGGAAGAACAATTCAATGTGTTTACAACTGTTTCAAAGGTTCTAGATGTGAATCCGATAAGTGTTTACTTAGAGGATAACTTTTTAAGTTATTTCTTTCCATGTAAATTTACATCGAGGTCACTTTCTTTTGGGTAGAAAACATTTAGACATTTTCTGTTGGAATTTATGAATTCACAACAACAGATACAACAATAAAATATGTAAAATTATATTTTTTACTTAAAACCACGTGATTTATATATATATTGTTTAGACAGCGGTTATATATAAAAAACAGTTGGAGGACCCTTTTCCGCAACTTAACAGGTAAAGAATGGTCACACAGTCATTTTCAATGTTTTCGTTGTCTACGTTCTCTTTGTCCAACATCCCTCAAACATTTCTACTTCCATATTGGAATTAAATTACGTGAAGGGCTAGAAAAACATCCGTGTAAGAGGGTCGAGGACCGCAATCATTTTTATGGATGCTACGTGTGGATTGAAAGGGAACCATACTCTAACCGATGATGGAGTGACAAATAAAATATGACGCTTCTTATGTGCCAACAGAGAATGCAATAAAATATCCATACATTTCTCTTCCGCTGTAACTAATGATGGCAATCGTAGAGCGCTCCTATAAAAACGAATGAGGATGTCGTATTTTCTGCTCCGCTAATTGCATTTGATAAACGCTTTTTACCATTCATATTCAATGTGAAATGATTCTTTTTAGTGAAGCGTTTTATGAGGGAATGATATTGAAACTCGTACTATAGACCTATATAACAAAAATATCGAGATTTTATAGTGCTGATACCGTTCAGAGATTTCATGAAAGAGTTACGATCCCCGGGGAGCACTTAGTTGCAAGATACTACAAATTGAAATCGATTACCGAGGAACGGATGCCGAAAATGGCCATCTATAAAACGTTCCATTTATGTATTTAGCCGGGCAATCTCAGTCCGCTTTCCACACGCAGATATTTGAATCGTATGTATTTTTTTACGTCTAACCCGCGCTTTGCATGACAAAGGAACTACAAGCGGGAGAACGGAATAAATTGTTGTAAAGAGTGAAATGGAAAAAAATCTCGACAGCAAACTAAACTGCCCCTCTTCGAAGATAATGTCCGATATATTATTTACAAATTATCTCGCTGGAAGTTAATGATAATTCCAAGTAAATTTTATTCAAGAAACGGATACATTGCATCCGTTAGCAATTTAAAGAATACATATATTAAATTGCAGTGGAATCGATTCTCAAATCAATATGTTTAAAGGAAAGAAAAAACTGTAATTGGTATTGTAGGCTTGGAATAAAAATTGAAATGTGCATATTTTCAATTAATTTGTTTTTAACTTAAACCACTAAAAACTGTTTAAGTGAATTTATTATACCGAGGTCAATTAGCAAAAATTGAACGATAATAAATTAAAAAATCGTTTTCGAGAAACATTTTCATGATCTCAAAATTCATAGAAATTTGAGAAATCGCATTTTTTTATATTGTATCATTTTTGTTGGAATTTTGTGAAATGTGTAAATTTTGTTGAAGTTAAGTGAATTTTTTCTGATTTTTTAAAATGTTTTTAGTTTTTGTACTTTATAGGAGATTTGTGTTGAATTTTTATATAATTTCTGAAATTGTGTAATAATTTTTGAAATTGTTTTTTTAATAATGTGAAAACTTTTGTAGAATTAGATGGAATTGTTGTGGAATTTATATTGTGTGTATGAATTTATTTTGAATTATATGAAATTTGTTGGAATTATGTGGAATTTTTAAAATTTTGTTATTTTTGAAATTTTTAAGGTTTGTGTGAAATTTTATAATTTGTTAGAATTGGGTGGAAGTGCTTGTGTAATTTTAATTAATTTGCTTTTTTTTTAAGAATTATGAGAAATTATTATAAAATTTAATAAAACATTATGTGTTTGGTATCATTGCACGCAGAAAATTATTTTCAATTGACCCACGAGGTTCCATTTGAAAAAATCGACTTTCCGACTAAAAACTACAAAGCTGTTTTGTTAACTTGCCATTAACATCGACCTAAATTATTTTTTAAAATAATTGTTGATCAGTTTTGAACCATTTTAACCGATTCGCGGCCACCTAGATGCAGAAACAAAAATGTGTTTTTTTGTTGCTATGGTGATAAAAATTGACGATTGATACGTTTTTGTGTTTAAATTGTCAAACTAATTCAAAAAAACAAAGAGTAAGTATATGGTTCCATTTCAAACTCATAAGATGGCGTCGTTTCCGGAATATCTGGAAGTGATACCGACAAATATTACAATAAATTGCGTTTTTCATGTATAAATGTCATTTGTCTAGCTTCATAAATAACAAAATAAAACAGCCTTACCAATGGCTTGGGTCACCCGTATGTGAAATTAATGAGTTTAAAATAATGGACCTTTTGCACTATTGTCAAATAGTGTTTTTTGCGATTTTATTTTTGGTATGCTCATTGCGTAACATGCTCTTTAAAAGTTTTACTTCAACAGTGTGTTTATAAATGTGAGGAACATTTTTACATTACATTTTATAATCAAACTCAACAAACACGATTCACTTATGCAGCCTTACAATTATTAGCGCATTTTGATAATTAATTTTGTTAATTGCATTTTAATCATTATATTGAAATTTATTATTGAAAATTCAACATAGCTTTTTTATTTTTATAAAACTAGGTCTATTTTTGCTTTGAATTTAAAATTCATTTTAGTAATCAACATAATTTGAATTTTTTAATGTTTGCAAATTAAGTTGACTAAATTAACCCCATTGATCCAAGCGAAAAAAAAAATAATAAAGATATATAGAATTTTTAGTATTTTAATATGCATCAAATTATCTCCATTCCGTTGCATCCAGGAAATTTAAAAAATGTATATTTCCGGGAAAAGAGAGTGCACAAAATAATTTTATTAAAACCAGAAACCATTCCACTACAACAAAATTGTTTTTATTTATCTAAACCAAATTTTAATGTATCCAACAAACAAGATATTACACTAATGCAAAACTAAATTGATTTTATCCTGTACACATCGACTTGCGACGTCCCAGGCGATTTGAACGAAGTAACTAAATAAAGAATTGTGCCGGAGCGTCACAATAAGGGTTTATTTGCCAGTATAGGATTTATACAGCAAAGTCCTCAGCAGAGTGAAATTTTAAACTTCCTGCCTGTAACATATCACCCTTTGACATGTTTACCGTTGTCGGGAGAGTTGTTCTTGTCATTGCTTTGAAATGGGAAATAAAAGAAAAGAAAAACAAACATCAAATCTGTATTAATGGCAATATTATTTTTATTCAATCCGCCGCCGTCTTGCACGCGTCGCCTGCATTTTTCCGGCCAATAATTAACATTAAGAAAATATTTTTTGTATATACATATAAATAAAGGTACTCTGTTATCGAAATTGTTATTTTTAGTTATACTTTTTCCGTGCATTTAAGAATCCTATATTTAATCTTGTTGTTTATGCATAAGCAAAAGTAATAATGGGTTAATGAAAATATTTAATAGATAAACTCACAATCATTAGAGAGCTACTCCTTAGTAACTGTTCCAGAATTCGGTTAGTCCATCTAAGCTAATACGTCAAAAATAGAATACAAAATCGGGAAAGTGAGTACAGCAGTAGTCACGAAGGATGTGTAAACACACTCACTCACTCACTTACCAACTTACCAACTTACCAACTTACTAACTCACGAACTCATTAATTTACCAACTTATTAACCCACCAACCAACCAACTCAACAATCACTCACTCACTCATTCACTCACATGCGTCGGACGCATAATGACGTCACATAAATATGTACAATTGTATGTGACGTTGACCTTGCACTGACGCTGACGTCGCCACATGAGGGTCAATTTCCAAATACACCTCGGCCGCAGATGATAGCATAGATGAAACACATGCAAAATAACACATGAAAGATAGCCGCAGCTGATTTTCAGATGCCTTTTTAAGTAGCAAGTAACAACTTCTTAAATTATTTTGGATCAAAATATTAATATTTACGTCGCTTTTTTACAAAATGGTATTATTAAGGGGCAAGGTACCGAGAAACATGATCTACGGGGCCACTGGTGCATAAAAAGATATAAATATTTCCGAATACGTGAAGTTTTTTAGGACACGCTCAGTACGCAATTCCTACAGATGGCAATACTTTACGGCATGTAAAAGCA
>JARJEC010001718.1:0-19422 GCA_030264575.1 Tachinus sp. AB-2021 | reverse complement strand
TATATTATATTATATTATATTATATTATATTATATTATATTATATTATATTATATTAAATTATATTATAGTATGTTATATTATATTATATTATAGAATATTATATTATATGCAAATAATTTATTCATATCATTCCATATGGAATAAGATGGTCATGTCAGCATGTTATTTTGTTGAGATTGGACTACGAGATTTGATCGGTGCTCGGGAACTATTTGCTGCAAATCCTGCCTTGAATTTTTGAATTTTCTTACTTATAAGAAAAATAAAATTTTGTTTAAATTTATTTGTTATAAGAAAGAAAAAAAAATTCTACTCTTTTCTCGGCCCGTATATAATACAGGTTTAAGACAAACCGGTATTATATACGAATTATATTTTTAAGGATACGGTTTCGGCTTTTATTTTTTGATGATAGATCCGGTTCCGGCCAAAAAAGTAGATCCAACAGCATCACTAAACGGTTATACTCTGTTGTTTTTACTCTCACTCAATCCACTTATGCACTTGTTCGTTTATATTATTAAAAATAAATTTATTAAAAACACTATTTACTTATTATATTAAATATTTTCTGAATGTGGGGAAAAATATCAATAATTGATTAAAAAAATATATCGGAAAATTTTCTTAAATGTAGGAATTTTTCCGATAAATAATGTGGCCACAGTAAAATTTCGTGTGGTAACGCCAGCATAGATATAATGATTTATGAATGTGGCTGGCCAGTGCGATGGCAGAATCCAAAAATAGATTTTCTCGGTTGTTGATTGTATATTAGTTGTGCTATAATTATTTTTTTAATATTCAGCGTTGATTGAATATTATAATATTACAATGAATATACAATCAACGTATTCAGCTAATGACTCGGATTAACGGGATACCTATTAAACATGACTTAACGCGCCTTGAGATTTGATGCACCTTAATTTTTTTAGCTAAATAATCACAGATATTCTGCAGTTAACTGTGTGATGCTCTGCAATTGTTTTAAATGGTAACTTGCTAGCTAAATCAATACATGCATGCGCACCATCTCTACGACGCGTATAAAACCTGCACATAGCGTGCAGAGGTCAATTTTCTGCCCTGCAGTTGTCTATATAATATACAATCAACATTTAAAAATTATATGTGCAACAATCTATCACCAAACTTTATTTACTAATATTTATTATTAATCACAAATGAAAACAATTAGAAATGTAAAAGTCGATACTTATATTTAAAATGTAATGTGAGTCGAACATTAAAAAAATTAAATTAATTTAACAAATGTTAAAATAAATTTAATAATATTTTATGTGTTTTAATTTAATTTTAAAAAATAGAGTTGTATTTTTCTACTAAAGTAAGTACTTTTATAATTTTGTTAATGCTAAATATATAGAAAAATATTTGTATTAAATAAATATATTCAATATATGCAAGATAAATTTTAATTAGCATTTTTGTCTACAATTTAAGAAATAAAAAAAGCAATTTGCGTAAGACGTAATTAGCAAGAAAGAGATGCTAAACCCTATGAGAGAAGGGTTGCATAACGTTTGCCTTTGTTTCGCTGCTATTACGCGTCCGTTCCAGTTACGTAAGTATAGAGTTCAATGTATTTGATTTAGATCTTGGTCCTCTTTATTGTTTACATGAAAGGTATATAATTTTACTCACGCAGACCTTTTTAAAAATAATGTAAATAAATGTTGAAAATAACGGATCAACTGAATTATTCTCATAATAATTTTGAGTATTGCCCTATCATCTAGCGGTGTTAATATATTGGATATTACATATAAAATTACGTAAAAGCCGGTTTGGATTCCAATATTTTGTCTTGTTTTAATAATTGACTGCCAGTTATTTTAAAAATCTTGCCGATAATAAAGATTTTCCAAAAAAATTGGACATCGATAAAATGAAACGAAATATAATTATTTTCTATAGATTTTTATGCAGAATACGCATCTAGTATGCACAAGAAGGTTATAGATAATTAAAAAACATGATTTAATTTTTATTTATTTCCAAACATTAGACTTTTTAACACTGTTTTTATGTATAAAATAACGATTAATTTAATTGTAGTTTTATATATTTTTATATGAACTAACCAAAATAAAACGATAGTTGATGCATTTGATGCAGATATATAAATATTATATAACATTGAACATAATATTACATAACAAATCACAATTAAATATAAAACTTTGTTATTTTACTAAAAATTTAGCTATTTGGACTAATTTGCAAAATGAAAAGCATACCCAGTCCCAAAACTGTAAGCTTTTCCAGGTTCGTCATTATAATCAGGTTCTTTATGGTCTTCTACTGAATTTGATGCACCTGCTTCTTGAGATGGAATATAATTTCTACTTTGAGGTGCAATATATGCGTGTTTTTGAGGTGCATATTGTGGTTTGAAATTAAGAGGTTTGGTATATTTATCAGCCGTATATTGACCTTCATCTTGTCTTGAATAATGTGGTTGTTGAGAATTGTGATGGTATTGCTGTAACTGTGGTTGTTGATAAGACTGCTGTTTTTGTTGTTGTAGATAATTATGGTTTTGATGCTGTTGTGGTGAATGGGAAGCAGCACCATGCCCTGACGTTTCTTTGGGTATATGTTCTCCTTCTAAAATTTTAAATCCTTCTTTGCCCGCTGTATACTTTACGGTTATAGTTTTTCCATGTGGATCGACATACGAATAACCACCATTTCTTGAACCATCTGGCAAAATTACTTCGCTTTGTGCTAAACCATTTTCTGCAGAGAATGCAAATTTGAAGCCACCGTCGTGGTTTTGTGATTGGTGATGTGAAAGTATTCTTGGTGGAGGTTTACTGTATAATGGCTCTTTGTAGTATTGCTGTTGTTCATTATATTGATTGTCTTGATATATACAAGCGGACAGACCGAATATTGTTAGTGATATGATTGAAAATGCAATCTGAAATTAAAAAAATGAAAAAAAAAATCATAATTAAATTTATCTAAATTAAATTTACTGTATGGATCATTATGTTATATGATTTGCAAGAATTAAAAACATACATATTATATAATATACTCTGTGTCTTCAGATACCGATAATGATAATAAATAGTTTATAAATGGTTTTAATATACAGCGGCGTTGACGGCAACAATTTTTTTAAATGAAAGTTTATATTGAAGTGTAAATCTAAAAATGCGGAGAAGCAAAATATGAACTGATTGAGGGGTGAGGATGAGAATACATGTAATGGCGAATGGGAATGAGTTAGACTAGGGACGCGTACATCTCAGGGTAGCTGTACATAAATAAAAAATATGACACTAACGTTGACATTTAATTTTTAGTAGTAATACCACAAGAGACAGAGAATAATGCGAGAATAATATTTATTATAAGTTTTTTTGAAAGTTTTTTGCCAGGCAAGAAGCCGTCGAGTGATTATTGCAGTTTAGCGTTTTTTCTCAACTTTGTAGCTAAAACAAAGTTGAGAAAAAACGTAGAATTATTTTCGATTAGTCTCATGTGATTTGATTAGACTATTTTTTATGTACTATTAGTTTTATATTCTTAAAAATAAGTCGAGTATAAATGAAAGTACAAATGTCAATGTCATGAATTACTGTCAATTCACACAATTTTAAAATTATTACATTGTTTCCGCGACAAGGTATCAACAAGAAATAATTCCCAGTATAATAAAGCTACCTTCAATATTTCCACTATAATAATTATCTGATTGATTGTATTATAACATTTGATCAGCATTTGCAATTATTTTATTGATTTGTTGTAAAATTAAAAAATAGTTAGTATAATTATAATAAAATTAATGGTTTTACTTCAACTGTGTGTTTCATGCACACTCAACTCACAAAGTTTTTAAGATTCAGGTAAACTATAATTTTTACACAATTTATCATTTTTTTAAATAATTAATAAAACTTAGACTTTCGATTTTTAACCATATATCAATTTTCATAAAAAACGATATTATTTATAATATTTTCATGTTCAATATTCAACAACAAAGTTTTATAGATAATGTTACAGGGACGGGAAAGTATAATTGAAATATGTTCATTAAAATTTTAAAAATAATAATACTTAACTAAACTCGTGTATTCTGGATATCAAATATTGTTTTTGAACGTAAGTATACACTGCTATTTTCTGTCTAAATACTCTATGTAACATTTTAAAGCAGCCTTCAAAAGAAAGTAAAAATAATTATTTTTATTTGGACAACTGTATAAGGATATATTTGATGTGTTTTGTGAAGGCGGCTTATATGGAACATTAAATTATAGTTCTCACAGGTCAATAAAAGTGTTTTTAGATATAATTAAAATGTAATTGTCCAAAAATGTACTTTGCAGCAAAAACATAAACATTTTTGAAAAATACAAGACTTTAGCAAATAATAAAAAAGCCAAAGAAAAAACTGACGCTTTTATTGTGTTTTTCAATTATAAATCCTTGAAGATTCTCCCATAAAAATTTGAACATTAAAATTAAGCCCCTTTACCCAAAAGCTTAAAATAAATATAATAAAACAAACATTTCTTAAAAATACGAAAAGAATAATTGTATTATTTCATAGGGATTGTTCAATGAGACAAAACTAATACACAACAAAAATATTCTAATGAAAAATTTGATTTGAAATTGTGTAATATTGGAAATATCGTATTTTTTAAATTTTCACAATGTTGAAAAACTCAATTTTATTATTAAGTATAGATCACATGGCATATTTGACAGAAGTTAAATGGATTTTGAAACATGCACAACTTTTTTCAAAGAATAAAATTTTCCGAGAAAAATGTGGTTTTTTATTTACTATAGGTTTTCTAATAGAATAAAAATAGGTTCTCACAAAAGTTGATAGTTGTATTGTGTAAACCTGGCTTAAAGCGCCATTTAGACGTGCTTTCAAGTTTGAATGATATGTATGTGCAAATAACTTACAGATACAAAATTGTAAGCTAGACTGTTCGTTTTGTAGGCACACATGTATAAAAATAAAATTTATAATAAACTTGTTTGAGCGTCTGACTTAGCGACTTTTTTGGTATTTAACGTATTGCAATAAAAAATAGGGATTCCTATTTAAGATTTTAAAATTGCCCTTTTAGGTGCTGGTTAGACAGCTTGACAGTTTAAAAAAAAAAATTAAATTTTTGTTTTGCGATCTAATGTGTATTTTTCGAAATATTTTTATGCCATTAGAAATTAATTAAACTATGTAACATTATATAAAACTAAAAAGTTCTATTTATGTCCATTCGTCATTGCCGATATCTCTACCCGTTCGCCTTAATTGGTTTACGTTTTATTTCTCCTTCTTTTTGGTACTCACACTTCAATATAAAAATGTTCACTCCAAAGATGTAGGAAATAGCCAGAAGTGTTGAAATGATAATCTAATTGGCCATTTAAATAAATGAATGATTAAATTCAGTTGATACATTTGTATTATAGCAGTTTATTCAGAAGAATAAGGTTATGTCATGTACTGAACAAACGGCTTACTTTCTTTTGAGCAGTGAGTGATCTGTGGTTTTAAGCATGTAAATGTATGTGAGGTAAGGTGAGTAATTTGCCTTACCTTACTTAAATGGCAAATATAAAGCTACTAATATGTCATATCAGGAGCAAGAAAATAAAAAATGCAAGTTAAGAGTTAAAATAATTTAAAAAATTTGAATATTGCTTTTCATCGCCATTTCATAATCGCCCATTAGCTTGCCGAACTAAAATATACAAATATACATCTAGTCACGAAATTAAATTTTCAATAGTATTAAAAAGGTTGAAAATTATTAAAAAGTTTGCATAATAAATCAAAATAATACATTGAATAACTTGTAGTTTTGTTTTTCAATATTGCTGCTACTATTTACAAATGAGTATTTAAAAACATCATGAATTCTTAAATAAATCACAAAAAATAATATATATATATATATATATATATATATATATATATATATATTAATTATAATTTAAATTAAAAACTATTTTTGCAAAACAGAATATTTTATTTTACTAACCATTCTTATATCCATATATGAGCACTACTATTTTCTACAAACCACATACACTAATCATAAGTTATTAAACCATGAATTGGTCGGCTATTGCTTTATATATAGAAAGGAGGTTTTGATTAGAGCCCTTGCTACTGTTAAGAGAAAGTAGTGAATTTATATGTACACATATTATATAAGTAAAGTGTGTTTTTAATTTTCCAATGCAATTTTCTATGTAACCTAGTATCGATTAAATAATATTTACTATACAATTACATTATTATACAAATTTAAACAAACTTTTAATGTTTGATGAATCAAAAAGTTGGGTAATTTATAATAGCTACAAATTTATTGCTAATAAAATAGTTACTTTAAATATATATATATATATATATATATATATTATATATATATAAATTTCTAGTTTCTGTCTTAGCTTCGGGTGTCAGCGTCAAATGCCTTGCAGCAATCGAGATACAATTTCCACATTCAATGATATTTGAATGTGGCTAAAAATAATTACTTGAAAACATATTGTACATAGTTGTTTGTTTTTGTAATAAGAAAAACTATTTTCTAATTTTCTTAAATAAACAAAATTTATTATTCTGATTTATTGGTTTGTAAACATCTACACTGCTCAAAACAATTATCGAATGTTTTATGAAAACGTTAATAAAAAACAGTCAGTAGAAATATTATTTTCTAATATTGTGTATAGTTCAACGGCAACATTTTTATACAAGAAACTAAATGCTTTGACACATTGTAACTTGCTTGTACAAGTTCTAATGGTATCATCGCTGGTAAGAATAAATTACAAAATTAATGTATAGAAAAAATTAATAATGGGTATGATTCCCTCGAACAGTTAAAGAAGAAATGAAGAGTGTTATTATTTACGAATAGTTAATGTCAAAGGATTTACTTCATTTGCAAATTTGAGAACAGTGGAAGACGTACAATGCCAGACGTACCAACAGTTTTATATGCTCAAAACTGACCAACATAAAAACAAAATTGACTGACGCATGTGCCAGCTGTCATACGCGACAAATTCAAACATTAGTCCCCATCATTTTAACCATATGTTCGCGATCCAAGCCAAAAGATTTGTGAGAAAAATTTAGAGAGGATTTGAGCAAAGACAATTTACTGTTTATTATCAATGATAATTCCAGTTTTTGGAATGGAAGATAAAAAAATGTCAATCAAGCTCTCATCGAAATCGTAAACAAAGCACTTACTTGGCATGTTGCGCCACAACGTTCTGCATTTCACCTTTATGATATCGACTTATTAACTGCAGTATAATTTTAATGATTTACGTACATTTGTTAAAGAAAACAAATTATTTTTGCTTGGGAAACAAAAATTGGCATCCGACAAAATTAAAAATGCCGAGACAAAGGGCATAGGTCGTCTTTTTTAATGCGCCTGGCGGCACTAGAAAAACGTTCTTCATTATCTAGGAATAATGCACCTTGGCTCATAAAAATTTGCTTGAGGCGCTTGTTCAAATTATTAAAAATTTACGATGAAATGCTCAACAGTTCTGTGGTGCTCTAATTTTATTATCTAGCTATTTTCGACAAACTTTCCAGTGATACCTAAATCAACACCAGTTGATGAACTCAATGGTTGCTTTAAACCTTTGCAGCCACATTTTCCAAGCATCTATTAAACATTGGTAAAGGATTAATATCAGTTGATGCTGCCACAAATT
Source organism: Tachinus sp. AB-2021 (assembly GCA_030264575.1). Lineage (NCBI taxonomy): Eukaryota > Metazoa > Arthropoda > Insecta > Coleoptera > Staphylinidae > Tachinus > Tachinus sp. AB-2021. Next base: position 11,662 of record JARJEC010001718.1, on the reverse strand, counting down.
CTAATTTCATTTCCATTAAACTTTTGCGTCATTGTGTATTTACAAGAAATACAAAGTATTTTCGCAAATTGTTACCAATTATAAAAATCCGTTATTTAAAAATCGATTGACAGCGTCATTAATGAGGACAAAGTTGTAACTTAAGTTTTTAAATTATTTGTATCCTCCTGGTGTGCCGTTGCACAAATTGTCACTCAAAGTCGGCGTGTCAATTATTCTTTTGCGCAAAATTGATCCATCCCGATTGTGTAATGGAACAAGACTCACTCTGAAGAAACTGATGCAGAATGTAATCAAAGCAACTTCTTGGTGGAAAGTGGAAAGGAGTTGATGTGCTCAATCCATCATTCCCACAGACTTGCCATTTGATTTTAAAGTTACCCGTTCGACCTTGCATTCTCAATGAACATCTAGAGAATCTATGTTTTTCACATGGCCAACTGCATGTTGCATGCCCACGAGTCGGACAGCCTACAAATTTATTTAATTTTGCAGAACACAAAAAAACCATAAATATTGTCTACCGTAGCACAAGATATATAACTGAATAATAATAAAGTCGAGTTATCTTGAAAATAAATATCATACATACTTCTTTATGTCATTCAATTTCAATAAATGTATTTATTATCAATAAAAAATAAATATCTTTTTTTTTTCATTTTATTTTTTATCATTATTTCTTTTCATTTCATCTACGGTACCAGCTAGTGTTTTATAAATCAGGGAGAATAAGACGATTATCTAGTTCAAACAAGTTATTTATTGCATTAATTTAATTTAATAAGATAAATTGTAATTTACAATGCAAATAAAATTATAAAAAAGCGTAAAATAACCGAAGATTAGTCTTCCGGCTAAACATTATTTATTTAAGAAAATTGTTGTTTCAGAAAAATCTTTATGTTTGTTTGTAATAATTTGAAATAAATTATAAAAATGGCTTGGCATTATCAGAGATTTGTTGAAAATCCAGTTTTGTTTTTTGCTCACTAAATATAAAATCGTTATTTATTAAAGATTTTTATGTCTGCTATAATTTGTAGGTAAATGTGAATATAAAGGTGCGCGCAGCTTTCATATATATATATATATATATATATATATAATAATTTAAACTATTATTATCTTAAATTATTTTATCATAACTTCAACTAAGCTAACTGAAAGAGGATAAGATGCTATTTGTGAAACAATTCTGTTTAGTTTCCAAAGTAACAGTATACATTTGTCGGTAAAGCAACAATTTAATTATGATGAACAATTCATTTTTACTCAAATAACTTTTCAAAGTCTCCTTCCCTCACTGGGTGTTATCTTAAGATAACTCCCATTTTTATTGCAGATTCAAATTCTACGAAAAAATACGCAACTTTTACAAAAAATTGGGGTTACCATAGTTTCAAAGTCTTCCCTCCTCTACTGGGTAAGTTTTTATCTTAAAACAACTTTTATAATATATAAAAACACGTTTCTTGTTTCGTGATAGTTAACACTGTAACCAAGGCGTACCATACCGTTTTCAATTTTGTTTTTTGACAATTACAACGCAAAAGTAAAAGTCCGTAGAATTAAGCAGAAAATCTGTTCAACATTTCAAAGTGGCTTTCCTGACCCGTCTCCTTAGCATGCACTTAAAAGAAATGTAAAATATCTATGTTTTAAAGAAGTCCTTCCCAGGGTTACTACCTTTCTTTTAAGACCTTTGCCATGTCTCTTATATCTAGGGTCTAGAAGGAGTTTGATCTCGGAACAATAGAATAAGCAATTTGTTTATATAACAATAAATATTTTTTCTACAAACCCTAATTACCTTAATTGAAATATTTTAAGCAGAAACGTATATTTTATTTTGAAATTTTTTTTATAATCTGCTCGTAATTTAGTTTAAATCTGCAAATGCAGTAAAACTAAAAAAATAGGAATGATTGTTAATAATAAATAATAACTTTTTGTTCCATTTATTGCACCACAAATTAGACGGTAGACATTAAACATTGAATTTTACCATTGTGATATTCAGGTATATAATATAATATTTTAAATTGTGTATATTCTTAAATGAGTAACATGCATGTTTATATAACTATAAATATTATAAACCTAAACACAGGTACCATCAACTGGTCCTGTTTACAATAATATGTTGGTCAACCGCTCTGGAGTATATAGCAATAATAATGCGGTTACCATTTGTTGTTCGGACCCTTACCAGCTTAGAAATAAAGATTTTTATTACGTTTTTATTCTTGTTGACCACAGACCATTTTCTGATGATTACAATGATGATTATTGTCTCTTCACAATAATCTTCTAGCGAGCATACATGTGAATGTGCTCTTTGAAGTAAAAACTATATGCGGAGTTACATATAAACACAACGACCGAGCAGCCATAGGATAATAAATAAGCAATTATTTTTATAACATTAAGGTCCCCTTGTTGCTATCCGTGGGGCTCTTCATGAACCCCTTTGCATACCAGGCTTAACCATTGATGATGTATTTTTGATTGGCTCAGCAATTCTCTTAAAGTATTCATTATATCAGCCGTTTATACTATTTATACTTTATACATATAATATATTAGACACTGATCACAATGACACATATTTGGAATGCTGGTCTTTATTCTGACATCATTAGCCGGGCAATTTGATAGAAGCACTTTATTAAGGTAAAAATATTACCCGCGATTTTTATTACTTTATTAAATTTTAAGAGTGTCTTATTGCCTCGTCTCCATAATTGCGGATAGGATTACGTGCAGCCATTCACAATAATCCCTAACGAGTACTCTTGTGAAAATTTTGGAAAATAAGTCGTCATTGCACTTCTATCCATAACAGTCATATTCGAGTAGACTACTTAAAATAAATACAAGTACAACATACACTAATATAAGTTACGATTAACTAAAAAGAAGTTGTCATATCCTGTTGAACGCTCCCAGAGCGTGATAAATCATACTTTCCCCGTGTATTTTCACGCGTAAGTACTTCGTGTCTATACAATAACAAGATGCATGGAACAATCAATATGCAACATTCATATAATCTCTATACAATAAATTATAATATTTTTATAGGATTTATTTAATTTTATATATTATTTATTACTTTATTCGTCCTCTTCCTCATTTTGATACGTTACATAACGAACAGATGATTTCTCACCAGTAACCAACGACTGAAATAGAACAAACAATACTTACTATTATTTATTTAATATCAATAATTACAAACCTTTTTTTCTTCTTTTGTTGGAGGATTTCTCAAACAAAGCAATAACGGGGCATACATGAAATTTAGTACAGCAATACCGAAGAGCATCCACTCAAATCCAATATTTTTTACTAGTGTTCCGCTCATAGCAGGACCTATAAAAGAAGAAAAACGATTATAATTTTTTAGAAATTATACATTACCTTACCAGATAGGCGTAGTAGCATTCAAATAATATGTATTTAAAAATAATATTGAATTAATTGAGTTGATGTTATAATCCATTATTATGAATAAAATATACAATTTACTATGTTTTTATCATAATTTATTTTTTCAAATTCATTGCTAGTAAGCTTCAGTAGAACTTTCGTGTGTAGAAGGCTTTAGTGCCATCTTTTACACTTGTAAAAATATTTGCATATTTGGCATGCACTCGAGATATAACTACTCAAAATAAATTTTTGTTATTTTAATATTATGTATACGATAAATTAGAGTTGGCTTGTGAACCATTAAAAGTTATTTCAATTAGGGCCAGTTGTATAAAACTTTAATCTATTGATTATTGCTTGATTAAAATTATCAACTGATTAAAGTGAAAATTGTGTTGTATAAACACTAATTATAGATTAAACAAGTGATTAAATAGAAATTAATGAACTCGACAATTAGCGCATATAAGCTCCAACGTCACAAAATTTAGTTAGATTATTATCATGGAAGGTGATATTTTATTAATAGATAATGATAGAATGATAGACGCTTTTTGTCTAGACTTGACCATTCTGCAAATTGGATTGACGAAAATAAACATTGATTTTGCCTATCTAGTTCCATTTTTAAATAAACAATTTCAATTTTAATATATTATTTGAATTTCGTGACAAAATTTCAAATCCAGACATAATCTACAATTTTATTATCAAAATAGCATTAACTGACAACTTAGTAACCAAAATATAGTTAATCATAAAGATGATTTTGACCTCTACTATGTGGTACATACTTCATTATAAGAATTAAATAAAACAAAAATTACTATGTTTTTAACCACAAAAATTATAATTTTGGTTTTATTTATTTCTAAAAATATAGTTTGTTTTTTAAATTTATATTTATATAACCGGCCCTTAATTAATATAATATACTCAAAACATCGTTAAATGTCGACATCCTGAAAAGAACTACGTAATAACAAAGAGTATATTAATGACATTCATTAATACATCCTTTTTTGACAAAAGAATTAATTAATATTCACATTAATAAACGGTTAACGAAAATAGTTATTTAATCAATTTGTAAGTTAATTGGCAATTAATATTCTCAACTATTAAAGACACTCACTCACTAGCTCGTTTGTGCTTTAAACAGTATGGATTATTATTGCCAATTAACATACGAATTGATTACAACATTTTTGCGTTCACCGCTTCTAAAAAATATTTTTAAAAATCTTAATTAATTTCTTGGCAACTTACATTAAAATTACTGTACCAAAGTTTATTAGCTAGAGTTACTGATAACTGGGGGGCGCCATATAAAGCAATGAAGTGAAGTACTACACAGATAATTAAATAAATTGAGAAAATCAGCAATGTGACTGACCTCTGGTGTTGGACCTGTTTTGAACTGTTAAAATGGGGAAAATATAACCCACGTGACATGTCAGAAAACTAACCTAATACATATTTACAAGTGGCAGAGATGTCTTTTGTTGACTTTTCCGGTTATAAAAATTAAGCGTTTTAAGGTTTATTTTCTCTAACTACGTACAGATCACATCACACTAATTAACACTGATCACGTAAGTTTTGTTTTCGCCATTTGAACATCTTAAAAGCGTCATCTATTAATTCTTGATTTTTTCTTATTGTATTAAAAATTTTGACCGAGTTCTGACTGTTTCATAGTCTTGTCAACGTCGTGAAAGTCGTGCTTCTTTGCCTTACTCTTCCGTATTCATAACCATTTAATCATTGTTATTTGTTATTGCTGCTATTGATATTTAATTTTTTGTGTGTGTTACGATTATTGTTTTTGGTTTTGTTATATTATGTTTTTGTTATACATTTCTAGTGAGTTGAAGTATTTGCATAGTGTTTGAAATTGTGTGTGTTGTGTATATTTATTAATTTGAAATCAACATAGGACATATATTTAAACAGATTTGCGGCTGAAGTTTAATTGAGAATTGACCGTCAGCGTCACCATCACCTATGACGTCAGCATCACCTGAAACGTCAGCGGTGAGTTGGTTTATGAATTGGTGAGTTGGCGAATATGGCGAGTTGGTGAATTGGTATGTTGAAGAATTGTTGAATTGTTGATTTGGTGAGTTGATGAATTGGTAAGTTTAGGAGTTACTAAATTGGTTAGTTGGTGAGTTGGTGAGTTGGTAAGTTGGTTAGTTGGTAAGTTGTTGAGATGGTGATTGAATGAGTCTGATTACACCTGCTTACTAAGTACAGCGGTATTCGCTTTGCTGATTTTTTTATTTGTCACAATCACTTTACCACTACTGATATTTATACAAATATGGTTTTAAAGAATTCGGCCGTACCGACTCTTCTTTTACTAGCATCTTTAGGTAAGTTTATTTAGAAATTTAAATTCATTGGTTTTATTACAAACATTTTAATTTTATTGTATAAACGTTAGTATACTTAAATATCTTTTATAATTATATAATTTTTATAACTTTTAATGAACTCTACGGAAACAGAAACTGTTTAACCTGAGGTAATATCTATTGTGCCAAACAAATTACCTTCATCTGCTATACTACGTGAGATGTTATTAACATCTGGTTGTGAAATGCCACCAACGTCTGCTTTGAAGATACCATCTATATCTGTTTATGCTTCTGGTAATGGGTTTGTAGAGAACGAGGTCAGAGATTCTACTATTAGATATGTTGCATCAAACTAAAAATCCGGTATGCTTTCAATTTATTCTCACGAGCGTCAGCAGGCAAATACTATTCTTAATTTATAAGGCATTGATTTTTCTTTATTTATTATTAATTATTTAAATATTACATATCATTTTTTATAAAAATAAAATTGGTTATCTTGCATAATTCAAAACCACTGCTATGCAATATTTCACTTAGGTCATGAGATATAAATACAATATTTATAGAATTCCTTTAAAATTATGTGTTTCTATTAACCATGACTAAATAGTATTTTTTGTATAGGCTTATTTTGTGATATTAATGTTACAAGGTTAACTAAATGAATACTACGTGAAAACAAACTATATACTACAGCCACCAAACTAAAAAAAATGTTGACAGTTGTTTTAAACAAAGGTTGCACTAAGCAGTACGCAAAAACGTGACTCATTTTTTTATGAATTTTTACCAGTCAATTAGCCTGCAGCAAAATTTTATTTATCACAATTAAAATTGTTCAAATCAAAACCAAGCACATTTTACTCAAGACAAGAAGCTTATGACACTTTTGTTGTTTAAGCAGTCTGGTAGAGGATATAGAACGTATAAGCGCTACTAAGCTCTGTAAAAATTAAGTGTGGTACAAATCAAACAATTTTTAACAATTAGAAAAATTCTACTGCAAAATTAAAATTATTTTGAGAGACAATGTATTCACATATTTGCAAAGATGAGTTTGTTGCCGCATTTTGATTATATTTATCATTAATACAAAATTTAAGGTTTTGAAGATTTATGAGATAAGCAACCAAATGAATGCATGCAGGTACTAAGTTATTCTATGACTGCAGGAGTAATGGCTAGATATAGCTAGTATAATAATTAATTGTGTTTCTATACAGCTATTGTAAACATTTTGCAATAATTGTTGTAGTACGCAGTATAAGGTTTTTATAAGTTTATAGAATCGTTGGGTAAATTGTAATTTTTATGTTTTGTGCTAATTTGATTAAATGTATATAGATGCAACAAATAGAGATGGCTCAATAAAAATTTCAGTTAACGCAGTAGAAACGGGCAGTTCTGAAATTTTTTGATAGGTTTGTCTTAATAAAGCTTCAGTATGACTGGAAAATCATTGAGGTGCGGTGTCAATCAGGTGACAACAGTTTTCATGTTGAAATTTCAAACGTATGTATTTTCAAAAGTAAGGTAGAGAGGACAAAATTAGACTACCTTTGCAAAAAATATTATTGCTTTAGAAGGATTTTTGCACTAAATAAGTAAGTGAGACAACAAGATAGTCGAAACAATAATCCGTCATGTTATCAATTTAAAATAGTTTATTATACATAAAGAGTTATAAGTAGCATATTACGCACGACTGAAAAAGTTGCACGCGTAATTCCAGGAGTGCGTAAATGCTTTAGTACTAGAGTGATGTATTATACTTTTTCTACAACTCTCAGTATAATTGCTATACAACTATTGGATGATAAGAATATGAATTAAATAGTCATAAAAAATATTTATAAATAAAAAAGATAAAGGCGAATACTTGCTTCAGTTGTCACCCGGTATATGTATAAGTTGCTGAATAAGAATAATTATTTAGAAGCCAATATATTTTCATTGATAAGCGAGCGTGCATCACTGGTTTTCCTAATTACTTGATTGTGTCATTAATATTTTGTTGATAAATAAAGAATAATATAAAACGTAGGTTTTCTTTGTGTTTGGATTTAAATTTTGACCAAATGTGGTAATAGTCGATGTTTTATTAATAAAATGTTTTTTCAATGCCTCATTCATTTGCTTCTATAATGTCCTTTCATAGAAAAGTACCACCCGTTTAGAATTAATCTTTGAGTGAGCACACAGTATAAACAAAAAAAGTTTAAAATATTATAGTATATTAATATTTTTTATATAATTAAAGTATGCACAAAGCAAACAACATAAACATTAAGTAAACATAAATCAAATTAAAAAAGAAAGTTATATTACTTAAAAGATGGCGAGAGTGATATTATTAAATTAAAATATAATACTTAAAATTAAAAGGGGATGGATAATCGAAATTCCATCTTAAAAGATTTTAAAATTAATTGAAAGTTGAATTAATTAACTTTTCGCAACTTCTATAAAATGATTAAAAAAAATCAATTTTAAAATAAATAAAAAGCCCAATTTTAAATCTTTTAAGCAACTTATTTACAACTATGAAACACTAACACCGTTTTTAGTAAATACAATACTTAAAAAAAATAAGAATTTTATTGTTGTGTTAAAAAAATCTTAGAAGATATTACATTTAACTAGCATAATACGATGAAAGTTGACTTTGATATTATAAAATAATTGTAGCATACGGGTTATACAGCGCACATTGGAAAGTAGGAAATTAAGCATTTCATTGAAAACTGTTGCATGTAGCGTTAAAATAAAACCACGGGTGTATTAACTAAACGGATAACAGGTCATTACTGATTGTGCAATTATGTTAAATAGCACGTGTGTAAGCAATTGGAACATATACAATATGATATGTAATATCTGACTAAAGTAATTACACTGTCTATTGTCGTTTCCTTTAACTTGAGATTTTAACACTATTTTAATTATTTTTATGTTAAATAATATGAACGCCAAAAGTTTGTGATATCATATTGTCTGTAGTCATTTTTTGTATAAATACTATTTCTTTTTTTTAACAATAAATCTCATTTTTTGTTTTTATTATATATACTGTTTTGTATTAGATTTTAATTATATTATTATAAAATTTCATGAGTTATTCAGTCCATTAAATTAGTTCATTATTATTGTACTTAGGTAAAAAACTAAGGAACATGCTCAAAGTTGAATAATTGACAGCATTTTTGCAACAATTCAGTTTTAAATTACGTTGCAAACATAAACTTGGCGTTTGCCCGTGGACTTAGCAAAGAAGAGGCACGAAAATCGGGTTTTTATTTTTTATTAATATAAAAAATGAAACTCTATATATTTTACTATAATTTTTTTACTTGAATAATAACATATGTGATTTTTTAAATGTAAATGTGATAATTATCTAGTAAAATGCAAAAATCTCAAGAAACCGTTGCAAATATCTACAAATTTAAAATAAATATAAAAAATATTGAGAGAAAATTCAGAAAATTTGCAGAAATATTAGAAAAACAAAGCAGGGGCACAAAAATCGGGTTTTTATTTTTTATTAATATAAAAAATGAAACCCTATATATCTTACTATAATTTTTTTACTTGAATAATAACATATGTGATTTTTTAAATGTAAATGTGATAATTATCTAGTAAAATGCAAAAATCTCAAGAAACCGTTGCAAATATCTATAAATTTAATATAAATATAAAAAATATTAAGAGAAAATTCAGAAAAGTTGCAGAAATATTAGACAAACATATAAAAATAATTAAGAATATCAAGGAAAATCTTTGTGAAATTTAAAAAAAGGTCTTACAATTTGAAAACTATTAAAATATTTTAAATATCTAAAAATTTTAACATGTTGAAAATAAGACAAAACCTCTATATAAATAAAATAGAGGTTTTGTCTGTACATTGCTTAAAATCACCCAGTTTTATGATATTTCTTTGTTTTATACGTTGTAGATACCAAGTCCACCACCAGAAAAATATCTGTCTGTGTGTCTGTCTGCTTGTCCTGAATATTTTCTAGGAAGTTGACTCAGTTATGACTAATGATAGAACTTTGACATTTTTACAGTATTTATAACTATCCTTGATTTAGAATTTAGGCTATTAATTATATCGATAGGAGATTTAGATGCAAAGTTATGTAGGTTTGAATAAGTATTTACAATTTTGTTCAATAGATAGCGACTGTGAATTAAAAAATATTATTTTTATTAAATCAATCAGTATTTTATAATCATTTGTTGTAAAGTTGTATTGTATAAAGTTTCTTGTATTTCTTAGTATATTAATAAACCCTTATTATATTTTATTTCAAAATATTGTAGCTAGTTTCTTTAAAAATGTTATGATTTTTTGTAATATTTATTTTAGTGAAACATATTATTCCCGATAGGCTCATAAACGGGCATCAGATCAGGTTGCGCTTAGGGTCTAGCAAAGTCAATATCAGCCACTGCTTTCCATCCAGATATGATGCAAGTAAAAAATTATCAAGTTGGTCAAAAACTAAATACAAAGATACAAAAAATTCAAAATATTTGAAAACGGTGAAACATTTGTACTGATATTTTGTGAAAGTTATTTCTGCTATTTTTCTATTGTTATTCCTGGTTATTTTAGTAATATAGACAACTTAATCACCAATTGTCCATTAAAGTCAGACACTATAAAGTTTTAAATAGACAATTGAACAATTAAGATATTATAATTATTAAATAATTACTACGCCACTAATCGATTTTGAAAATGTTTTTAAAATTCACTTCGAGTGGGGACTCCACTCCAGACCCACAACCTTTGGATTACATGTCCAATAATCTACCAATTAAAGTACCTCAGTAGTAATTATAATATCTTTATTTCAACTTAGGCTTCATTTAAAAATCTAAAATGCATATAATTATTATTTACAATATTGTTTTACCAAGGTCAATTTAATTGTTTTAAATGGAATCATACACCTATTTACATAAAATCATATCTACGTTCAAAATTAAAAAAAAACCGTTTGATAGTTCCATTTATGAAGACATCTATTAAAACCTAGGGTCGATGATAAGTTAGGCAAAACCCAACAAATACAAATACTACTACCACCTAGATAGGTGTTATAAAATAAACCATTTTATGTTTCCTTCCTAAAGGAAAAGTATAGGTCCCACTTCAAAATTTCAAAATCAAAATTTCAAAGGAAATATCCTTTTTGAGGCTCCCTAAGCCGATCTAGATGGTTTTTAGAAAAATGTTAGTATGTATGTATGTATGTATGTACAGAGATAGCAACAATGATTATGGATTGATTAATAGACAACCAAGTATGCACTTGTGGTATTGCGTAAAAATCCAATAGACGGGGTTTTTTCATAGGCGGTACAAATAGAAATTAATATCGGGATACATATTATTAAAAAACAAACAAAACATTTATGGCACTTTAAATTTTATAACAAATAAATTAATGTTCCACTATGATGTGCCATAAATGCATCTTAGGTTTGGAAAAACATATTGAAATTGTAGTTTAAATATTCAAAAAGAAAATGTTTAATGAATATAACCTATAAACATTCACCTCATAAATTCGTGTCTGTCAAAACATCTAGAACGTCTTTGGGATAAAAATAATAATCTGGTTATTTTTAGTGTGCAGCACAGAATTTCACACACCTAGAAAAACACAAACGTAATACAATTCCTAGATTTTTTTGGCGCAAATTTAAAAATCATTAATCATTGTTGCTATCCCGTTATGTGTGTACAGGCATGCTCACATACATCTAGTGCAAACCTTTTAGATCTAGTTACATGATTATCTAAAATTGTTTGTTGTACAAGTGACTTTTCAAGTTTT